>JARYGA010001950.1:0-167939 GCA_030545235.1 Helianthus tuberosus
TTATATCA
Source organism: Helianthus tuberosus (assembly GCA_030545235.1). Classification (NCBI taxonomy): domain Eukaryota; kingdom Viridiplantae; phylum Streptophyta; class Magnoliopsida; order Asterales; family Asteraceae; genus Helianthus; species Helianthus tuberosus. The sequence continues at coordinate 9 of JARYGA010001950.1, forward strand.
CACGCATTATGGTAATTCGAGATATATATAATATATAAACATCCAAATAACATAATATATAATTCGAAAAACGTGAGCGTGACCCGGCTCAAACTCACATCATCCCATCATGGGTTAAGCCCAAGCATCCTACAACACGTTACCCAACCCAAAACCCCCACTCTCAGCCCAAAGGGTTACGGCCCAAACTTGTCATTATGCGCGACCCACTTTTAAAACCCCAAACCGCCTCCCTTTTGTCTTGGTTACAGCCCAAACAAACTCAAGCCCAATTCCCTCTATTTGTTTCTTGTGGGTTAACGACCCACTAGTGCAAACCGCCCCAAACCCTTGCAGATTTTTAACACGTAAGTTGCATGTTGTTTGATTAATTCCCTTTAAGCAAACCCTAACCTACAGACTGCTATACCTGCTATCACCGAAAACAACCCAGTTTTAGGAGTTAAAGCTGAATTATGATAAGTTAATTTATATGTGTTTGCATGTTTCTTATATTATCATGGAATGCCTGAACTTGGTTGATACTTATGTGATAATTGTTTAACATCTTGAATGTTATGGTGATGTGGATGTATCTATTCGGTTAAATGTCCACGTGTCAACATGTTGTGTGTTATGTGTGTCACACCCTGACTTTTGCGGAAGCGTGATTATGGTGTGACTTCTTAATACCATTGCATACAATCATAACAACACTATATGATTTAAACCATTAGATGTTCATCCATAAATTAGATTTGAAAACATCACAACATAATTGTCTGAAACGTAGACTCCAAATTTAAATTACAAACCACAACATGTTTTAAAGAGTTCACGAAGACTCGACAAAAGACCTTCAAATAAAAACCGAGTTTAGAACCATGTATCTCGTCCAGGATTAAGATACATCTCCTAAACCCTAATGACTTCGGATGATATCTTTTTATTCATAACGCAGCTTGGGACATGCAAACACCCGCCAGATCCACTTAATTTCCTGAAATACATGTAATTTGAAAACATCAACAAAAGTTGAGCGAGTTCATGTGTTTGTGTATATGTATGTATAAAACCTTTGTAAACAGTGTATGTATGTATGTTTGTAAATCCCGGTATGAAAGCAAACAAGGAAACATATCACCAATGGTTTGCAAGGCCACTGGTATGTGTGACGTCGTAGGAAGGCTCAAACCTAGCAAATTTGTATCGGGCCTCCGGCTGTAAGACATAGTCACCTCATGGGCCACTCTGGTCCTCATGGGTGTGGGCTCGCTACACCCAAATAGATCTATCACTCATGCCCCTCGGTCCTTATACGAGGATTAATGGTCTTAAGTGTGCGCCTACCCATTCACATGATCTACTGTACTTTCGTTGGCTAACCATACCAATTGTAATTGTATGTAATCATTTTGTAACATGTATTTCACCCCCGAAGTTAATAAACAAAACACTTTAAAGAAAAGGGGGACATGAACTCATTGTCTTGCGTCTTCGATAAGCGTAACTCAAGTTCCTTCAGCAAACACATACCTACAATGTACTAAGGTCTATTAGATGAACGGGTCGTGCCTTGTCTTAGTATTAATGTTTTTGATTTATGTTTCTTTTCTGTTTTCAATATTATTCCAAGTTATAATTCCTTGTTAAAATAATAAATATTTTAACTAAAATTATATTTATTACTTTTTGGAATAATCGTTAAACAATATTTTGTAACAATACTTCTCAAGTATTTATACTTGTATTTCCTTTCCAAGGATGGGTATATTTGTACTTGTAATTGTTAAGTATTCTTATACTTAATTTTGTGTTAAACTTTTCGGAATATTATTTCTAATAAAAGTGCGCTAATATATATATATTTCCCAAAATATATATATTTAAGAATTATTACTTAGAAAAATTATTCATAATTTTTCCTTTTGGCAAAAATATTTGTAGTTCCAAAATAATATAGTTTCAAGTCTAACTTTAGAAAATATATATAAACTTATTTTTATCAAAAAATAATGTATTTCAATTTTATCCAAGAAAATATATATTTTTCCCAAAAAATATTATATTTCCTAGTAATTCCAAGAAAACATATATATTTTTAATTGCCAAAAATTATATATTTCCTTCTTGTCAAAATATGATATAACTTTGTAATAATCATAAAAATCATATTTTCATTGTCCAAAATATTATTCACCAAAAATATACTTATAAATGTATTTTCCGGAATATTTTGTAAGTTACCTTCTTTCGTTCGGTTTCCCAATATTATGTGTGTAACTTTTGTATTTATTCCTTGAGATTTTTGGTAAATTTTGGATTGTAATTTCTTGTTGTTTTAATGTGTTATATTATCTTAAATCCTAAAATAATATAACTATTACACAAAGTATACAAATAGTCACACACATCATGTCTTTAATGTATATATATATTCTAAATATATATTTATCCATTTTTATTTATAAAAACCAACCTCCAACATTTGTATTTTTGTAATAAAAAATTATGGCAAACTTGTATGAAATCATGGTTAAAAATATACTTGTAAATACTTGTTTAAAAATATTTTTCTAAGTATTTAATTTTTACAGAGTTTCCCCTTAAAAATGGAGGTTCCCATGCTTTCAAAGCATATCATTTTCTTTTAAAATCATCCCAAATAATCAACACTTACCAAGTGCCAAAATCATGCAATTTATACAACAACATGAACTTGAACTTTTATAAAAACTTGTAGTAACTTACAATGTTGTTAAGTAAGCTTAGTTACCCTTTAAAGTGTGGTTATGTGACAACCCTCACAATTCCATGTATTTCGTACAATTTATTAATAATAATTAATGTGCTTGACGACTGTGTGGAATTACGTAACTGCTTTCTGATATCTGTGTTATATTTACATGCGCCTGTTAACACACTAGTAATGTACAGAAAAGTCATTAAATAGTCCGTTATGATTTCCTAAGTGTTAGAAATTAAAAACGTTACAAAAATATATACATAGGACACGTTACAAATTAATTTAGCACTTTAACGGACTAGTATCCAACCGAACAACCGGACTTAACCGGAACATAAAAATATTGACATTGACATTGTTTTTCTTTTTCTGAGCCAGTTATGGTCCCCGAATACCCTAACACCTGCAACAATACATAACACACTAGAAATTGGTTTAACCTCCTAACTTAAACTAACTAACCTTAATCATTTAGTTGGAATCCAACCATGTGCCAACCCCCCCCCCCCCCCCAACAATCGTTCCCCCATGTGAGACACACCATACAATTTTGATTATTATATTGTTTGTTGTCTCATATCTACTAAGCATAATACATAGTGGATAATTAGAATGGGTAGTTTATAAATTCAACCTAAGGAACCACCCACCACTTCTCATAAACACTTAACAAAATTGGCACTCCCTTTCCCTCTTTCTTGCAATCGGCCAAGACCAAGCCCACACCCACCATCACTTCAACTTTGATCTTGTGAATTCCACATACACACAAAGGTGAAGGATCGCATATAAGGAAGCTTGGTGCTTACGGATTGCCAAGGACCACTTCACAACGCTATTAACCACCCGTTTTTCGTCTAGCTTCTTCCCTAGCCTCGAGCTAGTAGTGAGTGACTCTAAACACCCTATTGTTCATATCTAATGTGGTTAATAAGAAATTTAACGGGTAAAAATTATGAACACTAGAGATCGAAACTAAAAGTCTACTAAAAATAATAAACATGGTGGTTAATGAATGAATATTAGTGTAAAACTATTGGATCTTGTTTTGTTATGATTCTTGGTTGATTATTTGATGTGTTGCTGGTTAATGATTGATGTTTGATATTGTTACGATCACTAATCATGCTAACGGAATCAATCGAACGCGTCTTAGAAGATTAAAGTATGAAAACAAAATCTGCCCAAGTTTTACAGCCAACTTCAGTTGGCTGTAAACAGGTCATAAACTCTACGAAAAACTGATATTTTGAGTCTAACACGTGTTATTATGAAATACGGTTCTAATGGCACCGGAATCGTAATTTTTGGACTTCGTTTACTATTTTTAAAGCGTCATTTCGTAACAGCAACAAGAGCTGCATTTTTCTGCTGAAAATATATGTTTTGTTTTCTGTCATAACTCGGGTTCTGTGTAGAGTTGGATCATGAAACTTGTACTGTAGATGACCACTGATGTATTTGTAATTACCCCACTGAAATTTCGTAAATCGGACTTACGATGAATTTTTAATAAATTGTTCCGTGGACCGTGGTCAGAAATAGATAAATCTGAGATTAGTCCGGAAAATGAATTTTGATAAAATATTGTTAATGAACTGGACCCGATATTTTTACACAATAAAATTTGGAACGTTTAAGACATCCTGTAAAAATTTGGGAATTTTTGGAATAATTTAACTATTTTATTAAAATGTCCGAAAACAGCCGGTTTTGAATATTAATGCTGAAATGACATAAGTTGTGACTTGCGTGTCTAAATGTCGAGTATGCTATATGTGAATGGTCTAACATGTTATATGTGTTACGTGCACTATCGTATGTTTGCTTGTGAGTGGGGAATGGATGGGAAGTATATATACGGGCATAAACAGTTAAAGTAATGCATGCTATGTGATAGATACGTGTAGGAACTTTGTGCTCTATTTATAAGCCACTAAATGACTAACTGGTAAATCATACTAGGACGTGATTAACCGACCTTGACTGTTAGCTATATTTGAGAATCTAACCGAGCAAACCGAGGTGAGTTCACACTTTTCTACAAAGCATGGTAAATTCCCGGTGGGAATGGGAATGGGTACAGGTACAGGAATAGGGATTCCTCGTCCTTTGAGACGTGTTCAGGAATGTAAATTCCTCGTCCTGTTGGGACATGTTAGACTTACTGGACTAGAACTCTATCAGCGAAGTCCCTCCCTTTTTGTATCGACTTAATCGCTGAGGCTATGGCGAGCGGGTCATTAGTTAATAGCTCTATTAGGTTTAACAAACCTCACACCGTGCTAGTTGGACGGGTGTGTACTAATGGACTATGGCACGTCGGTGGTGATAGAACACCGACGCTAGGGCACAATTGATTTTTGTTAGTAGTCGATATGATAAACGAGTCTGGTAGTTTAAAATACTGGGGTAGCTCCCCACGGCCAAAGTGCCGGGCTGGATAGCCAGGGAAGGTAGACATGGGATGGTTAACAAATAAACGTTTTCGAACTATGGGGTAATCCCCACGGGTGGATAGCCGAATGAGATTAAACTATGTTTTTTGGAAACAACTCTAAAATAGACAACCAACCGTGAAGTCACTCAACTTTGTTGTTGACTCGTTATTACATGCTTTGCAGGTCACTAGATGCTATGGAGCTTGCATATGGAGGTGGTCGTTGTGGGATGTGAACTGATATGTCCCGTACTTAATGAATAAACTTTATGAACTTATTAAACCTACGTTTTGGACTTTAAACTTATGAACTATGGACTTATGTTTTGAACTTATGTTTTATGCTTCCGCTGTTAACCTAAAATCGGTTTACTTCCTTTTGGTCACCAATCGTATTGTGTTTGGTTTTATTTACTTAATTATGTTGTTCAATATGATTGGTGGCTCGATCCTGGTCATGTCACGCCTCCAAGCGGTGATACTCCGCATGGTGGATTTTGGGGGTGTGACAGATTGGTATCAGAGCCATTGGTTATAGTGAACTTAGTTTTTAAAAGGGAAAAGTTTTTGATAAAACCAGACTATAACCAGTACAGTGCTCAACGATCCACAACGACGCTACGCTCCACGTGCAAGACTCGACACCATAAGTGGTATGATTTATGTTATATTGTCGGTTAGATAGTTCTCACTGTGCATTAGATAATGTGGTAGTTGCTATTTGAACCTTGTGTGCATACTCTCTATTGTCGTCCCACACTTACGCACTTTCGCGACACTTTTCTCACCTACGTTGCTTCGTTATGAAGATCATGAGCGGACGCGGAGGACGTATCAACCTCACTCAAGCCCAGTTGACGGCTTTGATCAACGAACGAGTTGCGGAGGCACTCGTAGCAAATCCAGCAGGAGGTATAACCTGCTATATCAACCCACCTTAGGACGTTTAGATCCTACCTTCACAAACCAACCCTCATGCTTAATTTTGTCCTTTATTCTCGCGCAACAGGTCAACATGCTCAACCTCCTGTGTGCACATTCAAGACGTTCATGGACTGCCGACCTACCACTTTCAGTGGCACCGAAGGAGCAGTGGGCCTTCTTCACTGGTTTGAAAAGCTTGAGTCAGTTTTCGAGATGTGCGAATGCCCCGAAGACCGTAGGGTGAAATATGCTACCGGAACACTTGAAGGGGTAGCGTTCACATGGTGGAACGCTCAGGTTCAGCTGCTGGGGTTGGTTGCTGCTAATGCCACCCCATGGAACGATTTCAAGGAACTGATCAAGGAAGAGTACTGCAGTCGGGATGACATCCACAAACTGGAGGTGGAATTTTTCAATCTGAAGATGACGGGGTCTGAGATTGAGGCGTATACCAAGAGGTCGAATGAACTGGCCATCCTGTGCCCTACTATGGTGGACCCTCCCATCAAACGTATTGAGCTTTACCTCAAGGGCCTTGTACCTGAGATTCAGAGTCACGTGACTTCGGCTAACCTGGGTACCATTCAGCAGATCATTAAGTTAGCCCATCGTCTCACCGATCAAGCTGTGGAACAAAACAAACTGCCCAAGCGTATTGGTGCTGCTACTGCTGACGCACCCAATGATAACAAGCGAAAATGGGATGGGAATTCAGGCAAAGGTTCTACTTCAGCTCAGTCCCAGCAGCGAAAGACAGATGAGTACAGGAGCCCCAGTCAGCAGTTTTCTGGGAATCAAGGTCAAGGTGGATACAAGGGAAATCACCCCAAATGTAATCGCTGTAACTTGCACCACAGTGGGCCATGTGGTAAGGGCAACTGTCATCGATGCAACAAGCCTGGTCACATGGCAAGGGACTGCAGAAGTTAGCATCCGGCAAATCAGAACCGGCAGCAACAGCAAGCCCCACCCAATCAACGCCAGCAGCGGCAACAACAAGGTAGCAACAAAGGGTGCTTTCAATGTGGCGCTGAGGGCCATTTCAAGAAGGACTGCCCCCAGTTAAATCAGAACCAGAACAACAACAATAATGGAGGAAACAATGGAGGCAACTATGGAGGTGGCAATGGGGGAAACAATAATGGCAATGGGGCAAGGGGTCGTGTGTTCGTGATTGGTCAGGGGGAAGCAAGGAACGATCCCAACGTTGTGATGGGTAAGTTTCTTCTGGATGACTTCTTTGTTACTGTTTTATTCGATTCAGGTGCCGATACTAGTTATGTGTCCGTAAAAGTTAGCCAAATGCTTAAACGCACTCCAACACTTCTGAACACCAAACACACGGTAGAACTAGCTAACGGTAAAAGTCTTGAAGCCACACACGTAGTTAGAGGTTGTAACCTCGTCTTAGCTGGTCAGACTTTCTCTATCGATCTTATTCCTATCACACTGGGTAGTTTCGACGTCGTTATTGGGATGAACTGGCTATCTCATCATCAAGCGGAGATTGTTTGTAAGGAGAAAATCGTCCGCATTCCTCGTTCTGGTGAAGAACCTCTCATGATTCGTGGCGACAAAAGTGTTGCTATCGAAGGCATCATCTCTTTCCTTAAGGCCCATAAGTGTTTGCGAAAAGGCCACACTGCCATTTTAGCACTCGTTACTGACACATCAATGGAAGAGAAGAGAATTGAAGACATCCCTATTGTGCGCGATTTTCCCGAGGTATTTCCTGAGGAATTACCTGGTCTTCCGCCTCATCGCCAAGTTGAGTTTCAAATCGAGCTAGCTCCTGGAGCAGCGCCAGTAGCTCGAGCACCATATCGTCTAGCTCCATCAGAACTTGAAGAACTGTCCACACAACTACAAGAACTCTTGGAAAAGGGTTTCATACGTCCTAGCTCTTCGCCCTGGGGAGCTCCATTACTATTCGTGAAGAAGAAAGATGGCACTTTCAGAATGTGTATTGACTATCGCGACCTTAACAAGGTGACTGTGAAGAATCGTTATCCTCTTCCACGTATTGACGACTTGTTCGACCAGCTGCAAGGGTCAAGCTATTACTCTAAGATTGATTTGAGATCGGGATACCATCAGCTGAGAGTCCGAGAGGAGGACATCTCCAAAACAGCATTCAGAACTCGTTACGGCCATTACGAGTTTCTGGTTATGCCATTCGGGCTGACGAATGCACCAGCGGTCTTCATGGATCTCATGAACCGAGTGTGCAAGCCTTACCTGGATAAGTTCGTTATTGTGTTCATTGACGATATCCTGATCTATTCTAAGAGTCAGGAGGAACACGAGCAGCATCTACGACTTATGCTGGAACTTCTTCGAAAAGAGCAGTTGTATGCCAAGTTTTCAAAATGTGACTTCTGGCTTCGCGAAGTCCACTTTCTAGGCCATGTGGTAAACAAGGATAGAATTCATGTGGATCCATCTAAGGTCGAATCGATCAAGAACTGGCCTGCACCCCGAACACCAACAGAGATCCGCCAATTCTTGGGTTTGGCAGGATACTACAGAAGGTTTATCAAAGATTTCTCCAAGATTGCGCAACCTCTCACTTCACTGACTCAGAAGGGTGTCACCTATCGTTGGGGTGATGCACAGGAGTCTGCATTTCAGCACTTGAAGGATAGACTTTGTAGCGCGCCTATCCTCTCATTTCCTGAGGGCACAGATGATTTTGTGGTTTACTGCGATGCTTCCATCCAAGGACTGGGTTGCGTATTGATACAACGTGACAAGGTCATTACCTACGCATCACGCCAACTTAAAGTTCACGAAAGGAACTACACTACACATGACTTGGAGCTGGGAGCAGTTGTTTTCGCACTTAAGATATGGAGACATTACCTGTACGGTACCAAGTGCACCATTTACACCGATCACAGGAGTCTCGAGCATATCTTCAAGCAAAAGGAGTTAAACATGCGTCAACGCCGATGGGTTGAGCTCTTGAACGATTATGAATGCGCAATCAAGTATCATCCGGGCAAAGCCAATGTTGTGGCCGACGCCCTCAGTCGAAAGGATACCATACCTAGGCGTGTACGTGCTCTACAGCTTACCATCCAATCTAACCTTCCCGCTCAGATTCATGATGCTCAGGTTGAAGCATTGAAAGCAGAGAACATCAGGGCTGAATCCCTACGAGGATCGAGGTAGCGGCTAGAACAAAAGGAAGACGGTGCCTACTATGTAAACGGACGCATCTGGGTTCCACTTTATGGAAACTTACGCGAGCTTGTGATGGATGAAGCACATAAGTCTCGTTATTCGGTACATCCTGGTTCAGATAAAATGTACCACGATCTTAAGACTACGTATTGGTGGCCTGGCAAGAAAGCCCACATAGCAACCTACGTCAGTAAGTGCTTGACTTGTGCGAGAGTCAAGACTGAATATCAGAAACCATCAGGCCTACTTCAACAACCGGAGATCCCGAAATGGAAATGGGAGCAAAAATCCATGGATTTCGTTACTGGTCTGCCTAGATCTCAACGCGGAAACGATACCATTTGGGTGATCGTAGATCGACTGACCAAGTCTGCACATTTTCTGGCTATCAAAGAAACGGATAAGGTTTCTACTCTTGCAGACATTTACCTAAAGGAAGTGGTATCAAGGCACGGAGTGCCAACCTCTATTATATCTGATCGTGACGTGCGTTTTACTTCATAACTGTGGCAAGCAATGCACAAGTCTTTTGGCTCACGTTTAGATATGAGCACCGCTTATCACCCACAGACGGATGGGCAATCTGAACGCACCATCCAAACCCTTGAAGACATGCTTAGGGCATGTGTAATCGATTTTGGTAATGGCTGGGAAAAGCACCTACCGCTAGTGGAGTTTTCGTATAACAACAACTACCACACCAGCATTCAGGCCGCTCCATTCGAGGCATTGTACGGACGCAAATGCCGATCACCTCTCTGTTGGGCAGAAGTTGGTGACAGCCAAATCACTGGCCCAGAACTTGTGGTAGATACCACCGAGAGAATTGCTCAGATACGACAGCGAATGGCGGCAGCTCGTGACCGTCAGAAAAGCTATGCTGATAAGGGAAGAAAACCACTCGAGCTCCAGGTTGGGGATCGAGTGCTACTCAAAGTTTCACCTTGGAAAGGTGTAGTCCGCTTTGGCAAACGAGGCAAACTCAATCCGCGTTATGTCGGACCATTCGAAGTCATTGAGAAAATTGGCAAGGTAGCCTACAGGTTGAATCTACCCGAAAAACTCAGCGGAGTTCACAACGTATTCCACGTGTCAAATCTGAAGAAGTGTCTGTCAGATGAGACCCTCATAGTTCCTCTTAAGGAACTCACTATCGACGACCAGCTGCGATTCGTCGAGGAACCAGTAGAGATTACGGATCGAGATGTTAAAATCCTCAAGCATACCAGGATACCTCTCGTTCGAGTTCGTTGGAATGCACATCGTGGCCCAGAGTATACCTGGGAACGAGAAGACTAAACGAAACTCAAGTATCCCCAACTGTTTAAGAAAAACGCAACCACTACTGAGGCTGAAGCTACTTCAGAATTTCGGGACGAAATTCCAAATCAACGGGGGAATGATGTGACACCCCAGGAAAATCAGGAAAACAACGCTACTTAACTAGCTTCCTCAGTAACCACGCGCTAAATTTCGGGACGAAATTCTCTTAACAGGGGGAGAATGTGACAACCTTCATAATTCCATATATTCCGTACAATTTATTAATAATAATTAATGTGCTTGACGACTGTGTGGAATTACGTAACTGCTTTCTGATATCTGTGTTATATTTACATGCGCCTGTTAACACACTAGTAATGTACATAAAAGTCATTAAATAGTCCGTTATGATTTCCAAAGTGTTAGAAATTAAAAACGTTACAAAAATATATACATAGGACACGTTACGAATTAATTTAGCACTTTAACGGACTAGTATCCAACCGAACAACCGGACTTAACCGGAACATAAAAATATTGACATTGTTTTTCTTTTTCTGAGCCAGTTAGGGTCCCCGAATACCCTAACACCTGCAACAATACATAACACACTAGAAATTGGTTTAACCTCCTAACTTAAACTAACTAACCTTAATCATTTAGTTTGAATCCAACCATGTGCCACCCCCCCCCCCCCAACAATCGTTCCCCCATGTGAGACACACCATACATTTTCGATTATTATATTGTTTGTTGTCTCATATCTACTAAGCATAATACATAGTGGATAATTAGAATGGGTAGTTTATAAATTCAACCTAAGGAACCACCCACCACTTCTCATAAACACTTAACAAAATTGGCACTCCCTTTCCCTCTTTCTTGCAATCGGCCGAGACCAAGCCCACACCCACCATCACTTCAACTTTGATCTTGTGAATTCCACATACACACAAAGGTGAAGGATCGCGTATAAGGATGCTTGGTGCTTACGGATTGCCAAGGACCTCTTCACAACGCTATTAACCACCCGTTTTTCGTCTAGCTTCTTCCCTAGCCTCGAGCTAGTAGTAAGTGACTCTAAACACCCTATTGTTCATATCTAATGTGGTTAATAAGAAATTTAACGGGTAAAAATTATGAACAATAGAGATCGAAACTAAAAGTCTACTAAAAATAATAAACATGGTGGTTAATGAATGAATATTAGTGTAAAACTCTTGGATCTTGTTTTGTTATGATTCTTGGTTGATTATCTGATGTGTTGCTGGTTAATGATTGATGTTTGATGTTGTTAAGATCACTAATCATGCTAACGGAATCAATCGAACGCGTCTTAGAAGATTAAAGTATGAAAACAGAATCTGCCCAAGTTTTACAGCCAACTTCAGTTGGCTGTAAACAGGTCATAAACTCTACCAAAAACTGATATTTTGAGTCTAACACGTTTTATTATGAAATACGGTTCTAATGGAACCGGAATCGTAATTTTTGGACTTTGTTTACTATTTTTAAAGCGTCATTTCGTAACAGCAACACGAGCTGCATTTTTCTGCTGAAAATACATGTTTTGTTTTCTGTCATAACTCGGGTTCTGTGTAGAGTTGGATCATGAAACTTGTACTGTAGATGACCACTGATTTATTTGTAACTACCCCACTGAAATTTCGTAAATCGGACTTACGATGAATTTTTAATAAATTGTTCCGTGGACTGTGGTCAGAAATAGATAAATCTGAGATCAGTCCGGAAAATGAATTTTTATAAAATATTGATAATGAACTGGACCCCGATATTTTTACACAATAAAATTTGGAACGTTTAAGACATCCTGTAAAAATTTGGGAATTTTTGGAATAATTTAGCTATTTTATTAAAATGTCCGAAAACAGCCGGTTTTGAATATTAATGCTGAAATGACATAAGTTGTGACTTGCGTGTCTAAATGTCGAGTATGCTATCTGTGAATGGTCTAACATGTTATATGTGTTACGTGCACTATCGTATGTTTGCGTATGAGTGGGGAATGGATGGGAAGTATATATATGGGCATAAACAGTTAAAGTAATGCATGCTATGTGATAGATACGTGTAGGAACTTTGTGCTCTATTTGTAAGCCACTAAATGACTAACTGGTAAATCATACTAGGACGTGATTGACCGACCTTGACTGTTAGCTATATTTGAGAATCTAACCGAGCAAACTGAGGTGAGTTCACACTTTTCTACAAAGCATGGTAAATTCCCGGTGGGAATGGGAATGGGTACAGGTACAGGAATAGGGATTCCTCGTCCTTTGAGACGTGTTCAGGAATGTAAATTCCTCGTCCTGTTGGGACGTGTTAGACTTACTGGACTAGAACTCTATCAGCGAAGTCCCTCCCTTTTTGTTTCGACTTAATCGCCGAGGCTATGGCGAGCGGGTCATTAGTTAATAGCGCTATTAGGTTTAACAAACCTCACACCGTGCCAGTTGGACGGGTGTGTGCTAATGGACTATGGCACGTCGGTGGTGATAGAACACTGACGCTAGGGCACAATTGATTTTTGTTAGTAGTCGATATGATAAACGAGTCTGGTAGTTTAAAATACTGGGGTAGCTCCCCACGGCCAAAGTGCCGGGATGGATAGCCAGGGAAGGTGGACATGGGATGGTTAACTAATAAACGTTTTCGAACTATGGGGTAACCCCCACAGCTGGATAGCCGAATGAGATTAAACTATGTTTTTTGGAAACAACTCTAAAATAGACAACCAACCGTGAACTCACTCAACTTTGTTGTTGACTCGTTATTACATGCTTTGCAGGTCACTAGATGCTATGGAGGTGGTCGTTGTGGGATGCGAACTGATATGTCCCGTACTTAATGAATAAACTTTATGAACTTATTAAACCTACGTTTTGGACTTTAAACTTATGAACTATGGACTTATGTTTTGAACTTATGTTTTATGCTTCCGCTGTTAACCTAAAATCGGTTTACTTCCTTTTGGTCACCAATCGTATTGTGTTTCGTTTTATTTACTTAATTATGTTGTTTAATATGATTGGTGGCTCGATCCTGGTCATGTCACGCCTCCAAGCGGTGATACTCCGCATGGTGGATTTTGGGAGTGTGACAGGTTATTTATTTGTAAACCCCTTTCTTACAAGATTTAGTCTTTCACAACTTACTAGATGATTTTTCTAAAAATCATTCTTTTGATTTTTTCTTGTTAACAATGTATTTTTATACTTGTTTCACCACTAAAAACATGGTTAGTTTCTTTAAAATCCATGATTATGTAAATCTTATGATTTAACTTAGTTTCTTGAGAAAACTACTTTTAAAATCATCCAAGTTTATGACTAGTAACATGTTACGTACTGCATCATTCACAAAATCATTTTCATTTTCAAGTTCATGAGAAACATAAAGTATGATCATCTTGGTCTTTCACAAGATCATCACCTCAACTTGCTAGATCATGTGTTTAGCAACAATCTAGTAAGTTTCATATGATGTCTAACATCATAAACTTAAATAATCAATCATCAAGAAGCAAAACAACACTTATCAACATGTATTCTTATGGTTTTAAGCTTATGTTAAAGTTTCCAGTTCAAGGTTCTTGATGTTCTTTGAGATTAACAACTAGTATCTTCTATTAATCACTTAAACACGATGTAAAATGAAGAGTAGAGTGTGCTTACTACTAGCTCAAGGCTAGGGAAGAACACAAGTTGATGAATATGATAAATGTGATGGAAAAAAGCAAATGAAAGAGGTCCTTCAATCTCCAAACCCTCCAAGCTTCTTTATGTTGCTTCTAACACCTTTGAATAAGTATGGAATGTATGGAAGTTGGATGGATGATGGTGATGTTGTTGTTGTTGTTGTTTGCGGCCGAGAGGGAGCAAGGGGGAGGGAAGAAGAAGGTGTGTGTTGTGTGTGTGAGATAATGAGAGTTATAGTCTTATGGTTAAGTTATATAACCTCCATCCACCCTTAATCCCTTGGATAATATGTTTTCTAAGTACAAGACATGATCCATTAGAATATCAAAACAAATCAAATAAAATCAAGAGTGGGGCCACCCTTGAAACCGTCTCCAAAGGGGGGGGGGGTATTGGTTGGGTTGTGATGGTAAGTTAGGGAACTTGGTTGAAATCCAATGTTTAGTTAGTTCATTATGTGTGTTATATGTTTATAGGGTATGTTATGATGTTCGGGGATCATAACTAGCTCAGAAATGTTAAAACAATACTTCTAGTGTAATTTTGGTGTTTCGGGTAGTGTCCGGTTGTTCGGTTGTATACTGGTTCGTTAAAGTTCTAAACTATACCGTTTAGTGTTCTTTATGCACCCTTTTGTGACACTTTTAATTCCCGACACTTAGGAAAGCATTCAGGACCATTTAGTCATATTTTTGCATGATACTAGCTTGTTAAAATGCTGATTTTTGCTGAATTATGCTGAATTCAGCACTTTGGGTGAGTTTTAGGCACTTCCTGGCACTTAAATTAACACTTAGGAATGCAGTTTTGTGGTCCTTACTTCCCTACACACCATACTAGTGTAGTACTTAGTCTCTGGCCCATACTGGGTCTCAAAACACTGTCTGTCTATGTGCTGAGTTATGTCAGCATTTTTCTGAGTTATCCGCTAACTGTGCTTTGTGCATCATTTGTGTCAATATGGTTTGCATGTAATAATGATGTGACATTATGAAATATGTGATGCACATGTAAGTAGCATGCAATAATCAGAAAGTAGTTAATTGTAATTCAGCACAGTCATTAGGCATTAATCAAGATTATTAATTGTACGGATACCTGGATTTTTGACAGTTGTCACATTCTCCCCTGTTAAGAAAATTTCGTCCTGAAATTTTAGTTCTGCTACTAGCTGCAGGGGAGTTGGGGAACAAATGCGGGTATTTTTCTGTCATGCGGTCCTCACGCTCCCAAGTGAACTCTGGGCCATGACGCGCGTTCCATCGAACCTTGACGAGTTTGACACTACTCCTACGTGTCTTGTTAATCTTCCAATCAGTAACCTCAACAGGTTCTTCGGTAAAGTGGAGTGTGTCGTCAATGTGAACTTCATCGGCGGGAATGACAACTGTTTCTTGAGTTGGACTCTTTTTCAGATTAGATACATGAAATGTATCGTGAACTCCATTCAGTTACACGGGTAGATCCAACTTGTAAGCTACAAGACCAATCCTCTCTAGGATTTTGAACGGTCCAATATATCATGGGTTTAACTTTCTATGCTTCCCAAAGCGTGCTACACCCTTCCAAGGTGAGACTTTTAGTAAAACCATATCTCCCACTTCAAACTCCAAAGGTTTCCTTCTCTGGTCCGCATAGCTCTTTTGTCGATCACGAGCCACCTTGATGCGCTCTCGGATCTGTATAATCTTATCTGTCATCTCTTGAACCAATTCGGGACCAACAAGCTGTCTATCACCCGCATCTGCCCAGCATAACGGTGATCGACACTTGCGTCCGTAGAGAGCTTCAAATGGTGCAGCTTGAATGCTTGCATGGTAGCTGTTGTTATACGAGAACTCAACCAAGGGTAGGTGAGTGTCCCAACTACCACCCAAGTCCATTACACAAGCTCGCAGCATGTCTTCTAGCGTTTGAATCGTTCGTTCGCTCTGACCATCTGTCTGTGGGTGAAATGCAGTACTCAGATTCAACTGAGAACCAACGACTTCTTGGAAGGATTGCCAAATCCTTGACATAAATCTTCCGTCTCTATCAGATATAATCGAGATAGGCACTCCATGTCGTGCAACTATCTCTCTGAGGTACAGCTCAGCAAGATTACTAGTGTTATCCTTTTCCCTGATCGGGAGAAAGTGTGCAGATTTTGTCAGACGGTCTACGATTACCCAAATCGTATCATGACCTCTGGGTGTCTTTGGTAGCTTTGTTATAAAATCCATTGAAATCTGCTCCCATTTCCACATGGGTATTTCAGGTTGTTGCAGAAGACCTGAAGGCTTCTGATATTCGGCTTTTACCTTGGCACAAGTTAAACACTTTCCAACATAAGTTGCAACATTACCTTTCATTCTTGGCCACCAGTAGAAATCCTTCAAATCCTGGTACATCTTATCCTATCCTGGGTGGATCGAGTACCTTGACTTGTGAGCTTCATCAAAAATCACGTCTCTAAGACCACCAAAGAGGGGAACGCAAATTCGTCCCATGAAACACAATGTTCCTTCCTTATTGGGTACTAACTGTTTCTCCATCCCACGGAGATATTCATCCTCAAGATTCTCCTTCTTAAGAGCTTCTCTCTGCGCAGCACGAATGCGCAACTAGAGGTCTGTCTGTATAATCATTTCCAAAGCCCTAACCCTTATGGGCTTGATTCTTTCTTTCCAACTGAAGGCGTCTGCTACCACATTCGCCTTTCCTGGGTGATACTTGATCTCACAATCATAATCGTTTAACAACTCAACCCATCGTCGCTGTCTCATATTAAGCTCCTTCTGATCGAATATATGCTTTAAGCTCTTGTGATCAGTGAAGATCGTGCATCGGGTGCCATATAAATAATGTCGCCAAATCTTTAATGCAAACACCACAGCGCCTAATTCCAAATCATGCGTAGTGTAATTCTTCTTGTGAACCTTCAGGTGGCGCGAAACATAAGCTACAACCTTCTGTCGCTGCATCAGCACGCAGCCTAAACCTTGACGCGAGGCGTCGCAATATACCACGAAGTTGTCGGTGCCTTCGGGTAGGGATAAGATGGGTACATCGCAAAGGGTGTTCTTCAGCAACTGAAAAGCTTCTTCTTGTTTATCTCCCCATTCGTACTTCTTATCCTTCTGAGTAAGGGAGGTCAAAGGTTGAGCGATTTTCGAAAAATCCTCGATGAATCTGCGATAATACCCTGCCAAACCTAAGAACTGTCGAATCTCGGTTGGCGTCTTCGGAGTCTCCCAATTCTTGATTGCCTTGATCTTGGTGGGATCCACATGAATTCCGTCTTCGTTTACCACGTGACCTAGGAACTAAACCTCGCGCAACCAGAACTCGCACTTTGTGAACTTTGCGTACAATTTCTCTTTCTTGAGCAGCTCTAAAATAGATCTTAGGTGTTGCTCACGCTCTTCCTTCATCCTTGAATAGATCAAAATATTGTCAATAAACACAATCACAAATTTATCGAGGTAGGGTTTGCAAACTCTGCTCATCAAATCCATAAACACTGCTGGCGCGTTTGTCAAACCAAACGGCATTACCAAAAACTCGTAATGTCCACATTGAGTCCTAAAGGCAGTCTTCGGAATACTCTCCTCTTGAATTCTCAACTGGTGATAACCTGATCGAAGATCGATCTTGGAGTAAAAACTCGAACCTTGCAGTTGATCGAAAAGATCATCAATACTCGGCAAAGGATACCGATTCTTGATGGTTAACTTGTTTAGCTCTTGGTAGTCGATGCACATACGAAAACTACCGTCCTTCTTTTTGACGAACAAAACTGGAGCTCCCCAAGGCGAGAAGCTTGGTCTGATAAATCCCTTGTCCAAAAGCTCTTGAAGTTGCATCGACAACTCTTGCATCTCGGAAGCCGCAAGTCGATAAGGTGCCTTGGCTACAGGTGCAGTGTAAGGACTCTAAAAAATGTCCCAATTTTACCCAAAAGTAAAAACCCGGACCCCTGAAATCATACTGTACATGAAAAACCAAGAAATAAAAAATTTTAGGTTTCAGGCGGGCCGCGTAAGCCTTAAGGGAAGCTTACGCGGGCCGCGTCAACCCATGTTTGACCGGATAAGTGTTCTAGATCAACGTATTGACCAGCTGTTGAACCTACTCGTGACCAATCAGACCTACGCCTAGACTAGGCGGCCACGCGGGCCACGTAAGCTTTGACTGAGGATTCACGCGGGCCACGACAGACCTTAATTTCAGCTATAAATAGCCTAGCTCAGGGGCTTTCATTCTGTGTCGACGAAATCTTTCAAAAACAAAGTTTTAGTACCATAATTCGAAATATACTTTCAATATAGCAAGGTGCTGCTACGATACAGGGTATTAACTCAATCGCTGCTACGATTCAATGTCCGATCGATTAAAACTATCCAATGGATGTTTAAGTGCTGCCCACATTAGGGTTATGCTTTGTCATTCGTCGTAAATTCGATGGATGTTTAAGTATCGCACTTTGTCATTTATTGTGAGGGTTTAATCTCGTGAGTTATCGTAAATGCTGTATTAGTTACTGACCTAGTTCGTGTGTATGTTATTAATTTAGGTAACAAGGATAATCAGTAGACTAGACTCTGCCCGTGTTAAATCTGCAATGTGAGTCATTCTCTTTTTATCAAAATGCTTTATAAATTCTTAAATATTTTCAAAGTTATAATTACAGGGATTAAGTCTTTGTAATCTCCAAATTACAGCCGGTATGTGGGGTTTTGTATACATTACTTAATAATCGTCACCATTGGACAACGGGTTAGCCAATGGGTGATATGACCATAGTCACAGAAATGAGTCGAGTGACAAATACCGTTGGGTACTTGGTTGATATATAAACATTGTAATCGCTCTTAATACTGTAAATTATAACAACGTGTTGTTTTAGTAAAAAGAATGATTCACCAGTATTTCCATGCTGACAAAACCTTTTTCAAACATGTTTCAGGTGATATGTTGTGATCCAGGAAAAGTGATGCGAAGCACTACAAGCTTAAGGAAGTGGCTCAATATAAATAAAGAAACAGATTTTGTAAAATAACGATTTCCCAGTGAAATCATCTGATTGTAAATTACCGGGGTTTTATCCCCAAGTTATGAAATAAAATAATCAGGCATTTTCAGTTCTAAAAGGTCCTGTTTAAAATACTTCCGCTGTCGCATCAATCAAATACCACGGGTTCCTATCCCGCGGCTCCTGACAGGGTCAAACCGGGTCGAGGGCCGTGACAGGAAAAGGTGGTATCAGAGCCACTGAGTTAAGCTAATTAAGTATTTGAGAAGTACTTAATTTTCCTGATTACCATTTTGTGATTATGTGTTTTATTAACTGACTACTTGTTAATTACAGTATGGGTAAGCAAAAGCTTTCGAACATCTATCTTAAATTAGATAGTACACCAAAAGAGAAGGGAAGTTCATCCCAATCAAAATCCTCGAGATACTCAGTAGATACTGAGGAGGGAATATTTGTTCGTAAAGGCCATTATGAGGAACCACTTTCTCCTAATAAAAGAAGTTTGATTATTAGGAAAAGTCAGGAGAAAATAAAGAAATTCCAATCAAAAGAAATGAGAGTTAATCAGGAAACCCGGGAACTAGGCAGTAAACCACCATGGGAAGACCAGTTAGATGAAAAATGGGCAGATCTCTATATGCTAGCCACTGTAGCAATAAATGCAAAATTTTAAAATACCTTGACCCAGTATTAGCACCCTTATCATCTACAATCCAGAAACTTTACCCAGTAAATAAATAATTTTACAATAAACCCTAGTATGTTTAAATTTCAGTTGTTCTTTGTATTAAATTAGTCACACGGTATGCAATAATAGTTGAAGGTTATCTGTTAAGTTTTATAAAATTTTAACTTAGTATTTTGCATATAGATTAAACAGCATGAATGAGTTATCTGAAGCCCTTCAGAATCTCAATCTTTATCCGGTGAAAATAGAAGTTTCCAGAGACTTCACTGGTTACATACCCGATATAGAAGAACCTATGGAATTCAACGCTCCACCTCCAGAAAAACCAAAGCCCAAGAAAAGAAGAAGGTTTGTAGGTTGGAGACGTGTACGCAGGAGGAAACCAGCAACTAGGAAAATTCCCAAAATAGAGAATCCCATAGATAAAGGAAAAGGAATTGCAATCAGGGAAGATTCTAGGCATGTAGAAATGGAAATTGGGGAAAGTTCTAAAACAATCGAGGAATTGCCATTACAGGAGGAATTGGATCGCGTACTGGCAAGCTGTGATATTCTCAGGCCCATAAATAACAACCTCTACCCTTATCCTGCTGAAACTCAACTTCCAATAAATTTGGAACCAGCCATTCCAGAACCTTTAATCCACACTCAACCTTTAGGCGAAATGGACGAATGGTGGACTAACGACTGGCAGCTTCAAAACCTTCTCAATAATCCTTATACCTTTCTCCCTCAGTTCGACCCAGAACCTATACCAAACCCGCCAATGAGCAATGAAAACTTAGCTGAACTCCGTCATTTTGGCGAAGAGCTGGTGGATGCAGGGATGTGGGAGAACAGATCTCCTGGAAGTACGACGAAAGGGAACGTCGTTACTGAAGTACTAACTGAAAAGGGTGATGGTGAAATTGTAGATTGTATAATAATAATAATAATAATAATAATAATAATAATAATCATACTAAATAAAAATATAAAGTCTGTAAAATAATTTAGAAATAAAACTTTGTAACATAATGATGTGTACGGATGCATAATAGGATATATAAAAAGGAATCAAGAAATCGATAATTTTGGATATATCTATTTATGTTGTGAAATTTGTATGATTGTTTTGTGCATAATTGTTATTTATTCTGTACTAATAAATTATATATATTAAGTATCAGATGGAAAACGCTAATAATGAACCAGTTAACGAGGTTAATCAATCTGAGCAACATCAGGAGGATCACTTTATGACTAAGCAAGATATAGAAAATATCGTTGCTCAAGGAATAGCCAATGCTGTTCCAGCAATCCTTGCTGCTGCCCAGAAACCTGTTGAACCTCAACAAATCATTCCTAGCAAACGTACTTCTTAAGATAACTTCAATAATAGCGTAAACGGAGGCGGTAATCATACTAATAACAATAAAGATCCACGACAGGCCCCGCTCCCTAAGAAAATGAAAGTTGCAACGCCTGGTTGCACTTACAAAGAATTTATTGCTTGTAAACCAGCTGAGTTTGCAGGCAATGAAGGAGCGACTGCGGCACTGCGCTGGTTAGAGAAAACCGAGGCAGTAATCATAATAAGTAAATGTGCCAAAAATGACAAAGTCATGTACGCGTCGAATCTTTTCAAAGAAGGGGCGCTAGAATGGTGGAATACCGTACTTCAAGCCAAAGGAAGAAATGTGGCTTGTGCCATGAATTGGGAAGAATTTAAAAGTCTGATAGAAAGAAAATTTTGTCCCAAATATGAAAAGGAACAAATGGCGAATAAATTTCTGAACCACTGGATGGTGAATGTAGACTGTCGAGGGTATACTTCGACATTCTTCGAATATGCGAGAGTAGTACCAACCCTGGCTTCGCCAGAGTCAGTGCTCATTTCTAGTTATATTTGGGGATTGATTGGCGAAATCCGTAATATCGTTAAAGCTGCGAGACCTCGCACTATTGACGATGCGGTAGAATTAGCTAACACCCTAACTGACGAGCTGATACACACAAGAGATGAAAACAGGAAAAAGGAACTGGCTCAGAAAATTACCCAAGGATTTCGTGTGGGTAATAATAGCAACTTCAAGAAAAGAGGAACAGGGCAATCCTCAACTCCGCCGTTCTGCAGGAATTGCAAAAAGAAACATTATAGAAGATGTAATGTAACCTGCAATTTTTGCAAAGTTGTAGGACATCGCGAAGAAGACTGGAGAAAGAAAACAAGGATCTGCTATAACTGTGGAGAAGCTAGGCATTTCAAAACAGAATGTCCTAAATTGGTCAAACTGGCAGACAATAAAGCCAAGATAGCCGACGGAGCTACTAAAAAGAATGCCAGAGCATTCCAACTGACCACTCAAGAAGCAGAACTCATTCCAGATGTAATAGCTGGTACGTTCCTAGTTCACAACGTGTACGCAAAAGTATTACTTGACTCTGGTGCAAACCAAAGTTTTATCAATACTTCATTCTGCCAAGCTCTTAAATTACCTTTAACCAACCTTAGGCAAAATTTTTCAGTCGAAACGGCAGATGGGAATTCAGTTAAAATAGATAAGGTTTTGCAAAATGTAGAAATAGAACTCTCAGGTCATAAATTTTTTGCAAACCTATTACCTATGAAATTAGCTGAATTCGATGTTGTATTAGGAATGGATTGGTTAATAGTCAACCATGCTCGAATTTTCTGTGATAAGAATTCCATAGAAATTCCTACACCTATAGGAGAATTAGCAGTGATTACAGGAGATAAACCACGCAAGCCACTAAAGTTCATTTCAGTAATGAAAATTGCTAATTATGAACGAAAGCAAGGAATAGTGTATATGATTTCAGTAATCATTAGCACTAAGAGTAAGGAACTTAAGGAAAATCTAGTAGTATCAGAATACCCAGATGTATTCCCAGAAGAACTACCTGGATTACCACCTGATAGGGAAGTAGAATTTAGAATTCATCTAATTCCCAGAACTACACCGATAGCCAAGGCACCTTATCGGTTAGCACCTACTGAAATGCTAGAATTGAAAAAGCAATTAGATGAATTACTAAGTAAAAGATTCATACAACCTAGTTCATCCCCTTGGGGAGCACCAGTGTTGTTTGTAAAGAAGAAAGTTGGGACAATGAGAATGTGTATTGATTATAGGGAATTAAATAAGGTTACAATTAAGAATCGATACCCATTACCTAGGATTGATGATCTCTTTGATCAACTTCAAGGAGCTAGATACTTTTCTAAGATTGACTTACGCTCCGGATATCATCAATTAAAAGTACAAGAAGAAGACATACCTAAAACTGCTTTCAGAACTAGGTATGGTCATTACGAGTTTACAGTCATGCCCTTCGGGTTAACAAATGCTCCCGCATCATTTATGGACATGATGAATAGAATCTGTAAACCGTATTTGGATAAATTTGTAATTGTCTTCATCGACGATATACTCATTTATTCCAAAAGTCAGGAAGAACACTGTCAGCACTTGCATGCACTCTTAACTTTGTTAAGAAAAAAGAAACTTTATGCCAAATTCTCGAAATGTGAATTTTGGCTAAAGGAAGTGCAATTTTTAGGACACATGGTAAATCACGAAGGTATTCACTTAGATCCTGCTAAGATAGAAGTAGTTACCAAATGGAAGGCCCCACAATCAGCTATGGATATTAGAAGTTTTCTAGGGTTAGCCGGATACTATAGACGGTTTATTAAGGATTTTTCCAAAATAGTTGTACCATTAACTAAGCTAACCTGTAAAGCAATTAAGTTTGAATGGGGACCTAAGCAAGAAGAGGCTTTTAGGATTTTAAAGCAAAAGTTAACAAATGCCCCAATCCTAGCCCTGCCAGAAGGAACAGAGGATTTTGAAGTATATTGTGATGCTTCAAAATTAGGATTTGGATGTGTGTTAATGCAACGCAAGAAAGTAATTGCATATGCATCAAGGCAATTGAAAAAGCACGACGGGAACTATACGACTCATGATTTAGAATTAGGAGCCATAATTTTTGCCCTTAAGATTTGGAGACATTACCTGTATGGAAGTAAGTTTACTGTCTATACAGATTATAAGAGTTTAAGATATATATTTGGGCAAAAAGAATTGAATATGAGACAAAGGAGATGGATGGAAATCCTAAGTGACTACGATTGTGATATTCATTATCACGAAGGAAAAGCAAATGTAGTTGCAGATGCCTTAAGTCGTAAGTATCATGAGAACCAAAGACGAGTTCATGTTCTCAGATTAAATCTACAATTAGATTTAATGAAGCAACTGAAGAATGTTCAAGAAAAAGCAATAGAGGACGCTACTGAAGGAATGAAGGGACGAATAAAAGAATTAGAGCAAGGGAATGATGGAATTTGGAGATTCCATAAGAAAAGAATTTGGGTACCTAAGCAAGGAGATTTAAGAGATAATAATTTAGAAGAAGCTCATAAATCTAGGTATGCCATGCATCCTGGTAACAATAAGATGTACCAAGATTTAAGAAATAATTTCTGGTGGATAGGAATGAAAAAGGACATTGCTAGATATGTTTCTAAGTGCCTTACTTGTTCCAAGTTAAGGCAGAACACCAGAAACCTTCAGGTCTAATACAACAATTAGAAATGCCTGTATGGAAATGAGAACTTATAACAATGGATTTTGTTACTAAGTTACCCAAAAACAGAAAAGGTAATGATGCAATTTGGGTAATTGTGGATCGATTAACCAAATCAGCTCATTTTCTACCCATGAAAGAAACCTTTAGTATGGAAAGGTTGGAAAAGTTGTATGTAGATGAAGTAGTATCCTTACATGGAGTTCCACTCTCCATTGTATCGGATAGGGATAGTCATTTCACTTCCCATTTCTGGACTAGTTTCCAGGAAGCAATGGGAACCCGACTGAACTTGAGCACTGCATATCATCCTCAAACAGACAGACAAAGTGAAAGGACGATACAAACCTTGGAAGACATGCTTAGGGCATGTGTAATAGATTTTGGTGGTAACTGGGACAACCACCTACCCTTAATAGAATTCTCCTATAATAATAGTTATCATTCAAGCATCGAAGCTGCCCCATTCGAAGCACTGTACGGACGAAAATGCAGAACTCCCATATCCTGGGCAGAAATAGGAGAAAGTCAATTATCAGGTCCTGAAATAGTACAAGAAACTACCAACAAGATCACTCAAATCAAGGAAAGACTAAAGACGGCTCGAGATCGTCAGAAGAGTTATGCAGATAATAGACGCAAGCCGTTAGAATTCCAAGTTGGAGATAAAGTACTATTAAAAGTTTCTCCTTGGAAAGGAGTAGTTCGGTTCGGTAAGAAAGGAAAGCTAAGTCCGAGATACGTAGGACCATTTCCAGTCATCCAACAAATAGGACCAGTTGCTTATCATTTACAACTACCAGAAGAGTTAGCTGGAATACATGATGTATTTCATGTATCCAATCTCAATAAATGTCTATCTGACGAATCTCTGGTAATACCTCTTCAAGATGTAGAAATAAATGAGAAGCTAAAGTTTGTTGAGAAACCATTACAGATAGAAGACAGAAAGATCAAGTTTCTCAAACACAACCGGTTAGTGCTGGTCAAAGTCAAATGGGATTCAAAGAGGGGACCTGAGTACACTTGGGAGCTGGAATCGGAGATGAAACGAAAGTATCCTCACTTATTCCAGTAAATCTCAAGGACGAGATTTTAAATAAGGTAGGAAGAATGTAAGGACTCTAAAAAATGTCCCAATTTTACCCATAAGTAAAAACCCGGACCCCTGAAATCATACTGTACATGAAAAACCAAGAAATCAAAAATTTTAGGTTTTAGGCGGGCCGCGTAAGCCTTAAGGGAAGCTTACGCGGGCCGCGTCAACCCATGTTTGACCGGATAAGTGTTCCGGATCCACGTATTGACCAGCTGTTGAACCTACTCGTGACCAATCAGACCTACGCCTAGACTAGGCGGCCACGCGGGCCGCGTAAGCTTTGACTGAGGATTCACGCGGGCCGCGACAGACCTTAATTTCAGCTATAAATAGCCTAGCTCAGGGGCTTTCATTCTGTGTCGACGAAATCTTTCAAAAACGAAGTTTTAGTACCATAATTCGAAATATACTTTCAATATAGCAAGGTGCTGCTACGATACAGGGTATTAACTCAATCGCTGCTACGATTCAATGTCCGATCGATTAAAACTATCCAATGGATGTTTAAGTGCTGCCCGCATTAGGGTTATGCTTTCTCATTCGTCGTAAATTCGATGGATGTTTAAGTATCACACTTTGTCATTTATTGTGAGGGTTTAATCTCGTGAGTTATTGTAAATGCTGTATTAGTTACTGACCTAGTTCGTGTGTATGTTATTAATTTAGGTAACAAGGATAATCAGTAGACTAGACTCTGCCCGTGTTAAATCTGCAATGTGAGTCATTCTCTTTTTATCAAAATGCTTTATAAATTCTTAACTATTTTCAAAGTTATAATTACAGGGATTAAGTCTTTGTAATCTCCAAATTACAGCCGGTATGTGGGGTTTTGTATACATTACTTGATAATCGTCACCATTGGACAACGGGTTAGCCAATGAGTGATATGACCATAGTCACATAAATGAGTCGAGTGACAAATACCGTTGGGTACTTGGTTGATATATAAACATTGTAATCGCTCTTAATACTGTAAATTATAACAACGTGTTGTTTCAGTAAAAAGAATGATTCACCAGTATTTCCCTGCTGACAAAACCTTTTTCAAACATGTTTCAGGTGATATGTTGTGATCCAGGAAAAGTACTGCGAAGCACTACAAGCTTAAGGAAGTGGCTCAATATAAATAAAGAAACATATTTTGTAAAATAACGATTTCCTAGTGAAATCATCTGATTGTAAATTACCGGGGTTTTATCCCCAAATTATGAAATAAAATAATCAGGCATTTTCAGTTCTAAAAGATCCTGTTTAAAATACTTCCGCTGTCGCATCAATCAAATACCACGGGTTCCTGTCCCGCGGCTCCTGACTGGGTCAAACCGGGTCGAGGGCCGTGACACGCAGCGCCTGGAACTAAGTCAATGTGGAATTCGACTTGTCGCTCCGGCGGTAATCCTGGCAACTCTTCGAGGAAGACTTCAGGATATTCCTTTACAACTGGGATATCTTCCAGCTTTGGCTCAGCGGCTTCCTTGTCCACAATGTGTGCCAAGAAGGCAACACATCCTTCTGCAAACATCTTCGGGCTTTCAAATAACTGATAATTTATAGAGGCGTATCATGCTTTTCTCCATGCACCACAATCGTTTCCCCATTCGCCATCGGAATGCGAATGATCTTCTCGTGACATACGATCTCTGCTTGGTTGCTCGACAACCAATCCATTCCAACTACCACATCAAAGCTTCCCAACTCGACTGGCAGAAGATCAAGCGTAAACTCATGCTCCCCGAGTTGTATTACGCAACCTCTAATGACTTCATTCGCTTCTACTAGCTTTCCGTTAGCTAGTTCTATCGAGTACGGAATATCTAGCTTACTAGCTACCAACCCAAGTATTTTCTTAAATTCTAGAGATACAAAGCTATAATCGGCACCAGTATGAAATAGTACAGATGCAAAGTGTTGGTTGAAAAGGAACGTACCCGTGACTACGTTCGGATCTTGGCGAGCTTCCCTCGCTCCTATGTTAAAGACTCTTCCCTGAGCTTGGCTGATCTTTGGGCAATCCCACTTGAAATGCCCAACATCTCCACAGTTAAAGCAACCTGGTCCCCGACCATTTCCATTTCCAATTCCACCCTGGTTGTTGTTTTGGCTGCGGTTTCCACTTCCAGCCTGGTTTCCAAAATTACTACGATTACCATTACCGCCATTTCCTCCTTGATTGCGGTTTCCATACCCATTTCCACCACGGTTACCGTTTCCATTCCCATTGCCATTACCTCTCAGACCACCATTACCACGACCGGCACCATACCAACATGTCTCTTTGGCATGGCCAACTTTTCCGCACGTCTCACACTTTCCAGCTCGGCATCGTCCAGTATGATGAAACTGACACATATCGCATCTGGGCAAGGTGCCCATATACCCTTTTCCTTTGTTTTCAACACCAGTCTTGACCTCGGCTGGTGGGTTTGCCTCTTTCTTCAGTTTCCAATTTCTGGATCTCGGCCCTTGGACAGTATTTCTTGCACATGAGTTCCTTCATCTTGTCCCATGTCATGGCATATGCAGCCTCTTCCCCCAGAGTTTGAACTTGGAGATTCCACCATGAATCCCATCCTTGTTTACCACATGGCCTAGAAAGTGGACTTCGCGAAGCCAGAAGTCACATTTCGAAAATTTGGCATATAACTGCTCTGTTCGAAGAAGTTCCAAAATAAGCCTCAGGTGTTGCTCGTGTTCTTCTTGACTCTTTGAGTAGATCAGGATGTCGTCGATGAAAACAATGATAAACTTATCCAGGTAAGGCTTGCACACTCGGTTCATGAGATCCATGAAGACCGCAGGTGCATTCGTCAATCCGAAAGGCATAACTAGAAACTCGTAATGGCCATAACGAGTTCTGAACGCTGTTTTGGAGACGTCCTCCTCTCAGACTCTCAGCTGATGGTATCCCGATCTCAAATCAATCTTAGAGTAATAACTCGACCCTTGCAACTGGTCGAACAAGTCGTCAATACGTGGAAGAGGATAACGATTCTTCACGGTCACCTTGTTAAGTTCGCGATAGTCAATACACATTCTAAAAGTACCGTCTTTCTTCTTCATGAACAGTACTGGAGCTCCCCAAGGCGAAGAGCTAGGACGTATGAAACCCTTTTCCAAGAGTTCTTGTAGTTGCGTGGACAGTTCTTCTAGTTCTGATGGAGCTAGACGATAAGGTGCTCGAGCTATGGGCACCACTCCAGGAGCTAGCTCGATTTGAAACTCAACTTGACGATGGGGCGGAAGACCAGGCAATTCCTCAGGAAATACCTCGGGAAAGTCACGTACAATAGGAATGTCTTCAATTCTCTTCTCTTCCATTGATGTGTCAGTAACGAGTGCTAGAATGGCAGTGTGGCCCTTTCGCAAACACTTCTGGGCCTTAAAGAAAGAGATAATGCTTACGACAACACCACTCTTGTCGCCATGAATCATGAGAGGTTCTTCACCAGAACGAGGAATGCGGACGATTTTCTCCTTGCAAACAATCTCCGCTTGATGTTGAGATAGCCAATCCAAACCAATAACGACGTCGAAACTACCAAGTGTGATAGGAATAAGATCGATAGAGAAAGTCTGACCAGCTAAGACGAGGTTACAACCTTTAACTATGTGTGTGGCTTCAAGACTTTTACCGTTTGCTAGTTTTACCGTGTGTTTGGTGTTCAAAAGTGTTGGAGTAGGCTTAAGCATTTGGCTTGCTTTTAAGGACACATAACTAGTATCAGCACCCGAATCAAATAAAACAGTAACAAAGAAGTCGTCCAGAAGAAACTTACCCATCACAACGTTGGAATCGTTCCTTGCATCACCCTGACCTAGCACGAAAACACGTCCTCTGGCACCATTGCCATTATTGTTACCCCCGTTATTGTCGTTTCCATTTCCCTGATTGTTGTTGTTCTGGTTCTGATTTAGCTGGGGGCGGTATTTCTTTAAATGGCCTTCAGCACCACATTGAAAGCACCCTTTGTTGTTACCTTGTTGTTGCTGCCGCTGGCATTGATTTGGTGGGGCTTGCTGTTGCTGCCGATTCTGATTCGCCGGACGCTGACTCCTGCAATCCCTTGTAATGTGACCAGGCTTGTTGCATCGATGACAGTTACCTTTACTACATGGCCCTCTGTGGTGCAAGTTACAACGATTACATTTGGGGTGATTTCCCTTGTACCCACCCTGACCTTGATTCCCAGAAGACTGCTGACTGGGGCTCCTGTACTCATCTGTCTTTCGCTGCTGGGACTGAGCTGAAATAGAACCTTTGCCCAAATTTCCATCCCACTTGCGCTTATTATCATTGGGAGCATCAGAAGTAATAGCGCTAATACGTTTGGGCAGCCTGTTCTGCTCAACTGCCTGATCGGTGAGACGATGAGCCAACTTGATGATTTGTTGAATGGTGCGAATATTAGTTGAGGTTACGTGACTCTGAATCTCTGGTACAAGACCCTTGAGGTACAGCTCGATACGTTTGATGGGAGGGTCCACCATTGTAGGATACAAGATGGCCAGCTCGTTTGACCTCTTCGTGTATGCCTCGATCTCAGACCCCGTAATCCTCAAATTGAAAAATTCCACCTCCAACTTGTGGATGTCGTCACGGCTGCAGTACTCTTCCTTGATCAGTTCCTTGAAGTCATTCCATGGGGTGGCATTAGCAACCGCCAACCCAAGCAGTTGAACCTGTGCTTTCCACCAGGTTAACGCAACACCTTCAAGCGTTCCGGTAGCAAATTTCACCCTACGATCCTCAGGGCATTCACATATCCCGAAAACAGACTCAAGCTTCTCAAACTAGTGAAGAAGGCCTACCGCTCCTTCTGTGCCGCTGAAGGTACTGGGTCGGCAATCCATGAAGGTTTTGAACGTGCACACAGGAGGCTGAGCATGTTGACCTGTGGTGCGAGGATGAAAGACAAGGTTAAGTATAAGAGTGGGTTCGCGAAGGTAGGATCTATACGTCCTAAGATGGGTTGATATGACAGGTTATACCTCTTGCAGGAACAGCTACGAGTGCCTCAGCAACTCGTTCATTGATCAAAGCCGTCAGCTGGGCTTTAGTTAGGTTGATACGTCCTCCACGTCCGTTCATGATCTTCACAACGAAGCAACGAAAGTGAGAAAAGTGTCGCGAAAGTGCGTAAGTGTGGGACGACAATTGAGAGTAAGCACACGGGGTTCAAATAGCAATTATCACGTTAATTAATGCACAGTGTGAACCATCTAACCGACAATATAACATAAATCATACAACCTATGGTGTCGAGTCTTGCACGTGGAGCGAAGCGTTGGTGTGGATCATTGAGCACTGTACAGGTTATAGTCTGGTTTTGTCAAAAAGCTTTTCCCCTTTTTAAACCAAGTTCACTATAAACAATGGCTCTGATACCAATCTGTCACACCCCTAAAATCCACCACTCGGAGTATCACCGCTTGGAGGCGTGACATGACCAGGATCGAGCCACCAATCATATTGAATAACGTAATTAAGTAAGTAAAAACCAACCACATGACAATTGGTGACCATAAGACAGTAACCAACTTAAAGTTAACAGCGGAAGCATAAAACGTAAGTCCAAAACAAAAGTTCGTAGTTCATAAGTTTAAAGACTTCAAAACATAAGTTCCATAAGTTTATAAAGTCTAATTATTAAGTACGGGACATAACAGTCCTTATCCCACAACGACCACCTCCATGTACAAGCCTCATGGCATCTAGCGACCTGCAAAGCATGTAACAACGAGTCAACAACAAAGTTGAGTGAGTTCACGGTTGGTTGTCCATTTTTAGAGTTGTTTCAAAAAACGTAGTTTAATCTTAATCAGCTATCCAGCCGTGGGGGTTACCCCATAGTTCGAAAACGTTTATCCGTTAACCATCCCATGTCCACCTTCCCTGGCTATCCAGCCCGGCACTCCGGTCGTGGGGCTACCCCATTATTTAAACTACCAGACTCGTTTATCATATCGACTACTAACGAAAATTGATTGTGCCCTAGCGTCGGTGTCTATCATCACCGACGTGCCATAGTCCATTAGTACACGCCTGTCCGACTGGCACGGTGTGAGGTTTGTTAAACCTAATAGCGCTATTAACTAATGACCCGCTCGCCATAGCCTCGGCGATTAAGTCGATACAAAAAGGGAGGGACTTCGCTGATAGAGTTCTGGTCCAGTAAGTCTAATTCCGTCCCAACAGGACGAGGAATTCTCATTCCTGAACACGTCTCAAGGACGAGGAATCCCTATTCCTGAACCCATTCCCATTCCCACCGGGAATTTCCATGCTTTGTAGAAAAGTGTGATATCACCTCGGTTTGCTCGGTTAGATTCTCAAATATAGCTAACAGTCAAGGTCGGTCAATCACGTCCTAATATGATTACCAGTTAGTCATTTAGTGGTTTCAAATAGAGCACAAAGTTCCTACACGTATCTACTACATAACATGCATTCACTTTAATAGTTCACGCTCATATAAACATTCCACCTATAGCTACTCAAGAACAAGCATACGATATTGCAAATATTACTTTC
This sequence comes from Helianthus tuberosus, assembly GCA_030545235.1. Classification (NCBI taxonomy): domain Eukaryota; kingdom Viridiplantae; phylum Streptophyta; class Magnoliopsida; order Asterales; family Asteraceae; genus Helianthus; species Helianthus tuberosus. The sequence continues at coordinate 32,198 of JARYGA010001950.1, forward strand.
ATTGACATATAACCTGTTAGATCATCCTCAGATAACATACTCGACATTTAGACACGCAAATTACTACTTATGTCATTTCAATTTAAATATCCAAAACTGGGCTGTTTTCGGGCATTTTAATAAAATAGTTAACTTATTCCAAAAATTCCCAAATTTTTACAGATTGTCTTAAAAGATCCAAATATTATTGTGTAAAAATCTCGGGATCCAATTCATTACTAATATTTTTAAAAAATTCATTTTCCGGACTGAAATCAGATTTATCTTTTTCTGACTGCAGTCCACGGAATAATTTATTTAAAATTCATCGAGAGTCCGATTTATGAAATCCAGTGAGAGAATTACAAATTCATCGGTGGTCATCTACAATGCAAATTTCATGATCTAACTCTACACATAATTCAAGTTATGATGGAAAACAGAACGCATATTTTCAGCAGTAAAAATGCAGCTTGAGTTGCTGTCCAAAAACAGATCTTTAAAAATAGTAAACAAAGTCCAAAAATTATGATTCCAGTGCCATTAGAACCGTATTTCAAAATAGCCTGTTATAGACTCAAGAAAATCCATTTTTCGTTAAATATTGACCTGTTTACAGCCAACTGAAGTTGGCTGTAAAAGCTTGGACAGAAGCTGTTTTCAGCTTTTAGCTTTCTAACTCGTGTTCGATTGATTCCGTTAACATGTTTAGTGATCACAACAACATCAAACATCAATATTAACAAGCAAATCATCAGGTAATCAACAAGAATCAAAACAACTTCATATTAACATCACTTCATCACATTTCAACAACATTTCATCATTAGGTTAGCTCTATGTTCAAAACTTTGTTTATGATCCTTTAGTGTTCATGGGTTCTCATCATAAAATAACTATTAACCACTCTAAATAACATGAAAATACAAGGATCTAAGTTCTTACCACTAGCTCAAGGCTAGGGGAGTTCAAGTGTAGAAAAGTGGTGGTTAAAAGAAGATGAGAGAGGTCCTTGAGCTTCCGAACACACCAAGCTTGTTTGTATGATCTCTAACACCTTTGGATGCCTTTAGATTGCTTGGAATGAAACTTGAAGATGGTGATGGTGATGGTGATGGTGATGGTGGTGTGGTGGGTCTCGGCCAAACCAAGGAGAGAAGGGAGAGAGAGTTGCAAGTATTGTGATGGTGGTGATGAGTGTAGTCAAGTCCCTTTGGTCATTCTTATAATCCCCCATCACCTTTTTGTCTAATGGATATTGTGTTTCAAGAGTACACAACATATCCAATATTTTAATCAAGAAAATCATGGGGTGTGAAGCCCCATGTAACCGGCCCAAGGGGGGGGGGGTATAGGGTTGGGTTTCAAATGGTTTAGTTACAAGTTAGTTAGAATTCAAGTGTTAAGTTGGTGCATTATGGTGTGTCATATATTATATGGTGTGTTAGGGTGTTCGGGGACCCTAACTAGCTCAGAAAAATAGAAACAACGCTTCTAGCATTATTTTGGTGTTCCGGGTAATGTCTGGTTGTTTGGTTGGGTGTTGTTCCGTTAAAGTGCTTAATTAATCCGTGAGGTGTCTTTTATAATACTTTTTGTAACATTTTTAATTCTCAACACTCAGGAAAGCATACCGGACTATTTAGTAACTTTTCTGTACACTACTAGTATGTTAACAAGCACATGTAAGTATAACACAGAAATCAGAAAGCAGTTAAGTGATTTAGCACAGTCATCAAGCACTTTAATTATTATTAATAAATTGTACGGTTACATGAAGTTTTTGAGGGTTGTCACAAATCCCTCTTGAAATGCCCAACATCTCCACAGTTAAAGCAACCTGGTCCCCGACCATTTCCATTTCCAATTCCACCCTGGTTGTTGTTTTGGCTGCGGTTTCCACTTCCAGCCCGGTTTCCAAAATTACTACGATTACCATTACCGCCATTTCCTCCTTGATTGCGGTTTCCATACCCATTTCCACCACGGTTACCGTTTCCATTCCCGTTGCCATTACCTCTCAGACCACCATTACCACGACCGGCACCATACCAGCATGTCTCTTTGGCATGGCCAACTTTTCCGCACGTCTCACACTTTCCAGCTCGGCATCGTCCAGTATGATGAAACTGACACATATCGCTTCTGGGCAAGGTGCCCATATACCCTTTTCCTTTGTTTTCAACACCAGTCTTGACCTCGGCTGGTGGGTTTGCCTCTTTCTTCTTGTTAGCACTGCTGGTACCCTTCCTAAAATTTGAGAACTTCCTTTTGTTCTCACCTGATGACTCAACGTGAGTCTCCTTCTTCTTTTGGTCAGAAATCGAGAACTTGTTCAACCTGATCGCTTCTTCAGTTAGTGCCACACTCAGATCAATTGCCTCAGTGATCGTTGAAGGCTTTGACGTCGTCACCATGCTCATGATTTGGGGTGCCAATCCCCAAATAAAACGCTCGATTCGCTTGAACTCCGGATCAACCATGTAAGGAACGACGCGAGATAGGTCGTGAAATCTCTGCACGTATTCAGCAATCTTCGGACCATCCATCTTGAGATTCCAGAATTCAGTTTCCAATTTCTGGATCTCGGCCCTTGAACAGTATTTCTTGCGCATGAGTTCCTTCATCTCGTCCCATGTTATGGCATATGCAGCCTCTTCCCCCAGAGTCTGAACTTGGAGATTCCACCATGATAGAGCTCCGTCTAAGAACAGTCCAGAGATGTAGGTGACCTGGTGCTCCGGCGCACACTTGCTCATTCTTAGCATAGAATCAGTTTTCTCCGTCCATCTAACAAAAGCTACAGCACCCCTGGTGCCGTCGAAATTCAGAGGCTTTCAGTCTAGGAACTGCTTATAGGTGCATCCTGTACAAGCAACATCATTCACAGAAAGCATTAGCGAACGCACATGGAATATCCAAATGTAACGTAATGTGTCTTTTAGTGACTTAAACATTAGCAAGAGGTGGGTTGCTTCCTGAGGTACCTCCGCTATGTTCAGAGCGCAAGGCCTCATGTTGTGCTATCGCTCGTGAAATCCGTTCTTGTAGCTCAGCCTCTGTTGTGGGCAGCTGGTTGTCTCTTCGAGGAGGCATCTTCTAAAAGAAGATTGTATAGGTCAGGTCTTATGCATATAAGTATGTAGTACGTGTATGTAATAACATTTATCAACGCAAGTAAACACATAACATCACATTCATATCACCAATGTATAATTCAACAATGTATATAATGAGAATATTGCGATTGAGCTTGCATAAATCATCGACCACAAATACAGTTTTACATGTTCTACAAATTTATCGTATCACATCAAAAGGGACTACAGGGTCACACTGCCCTTGTCCAAAATGTCTATCAATCTACAACAGTCATAAGATCAAAAAGTGGTATTCAAAAGGGCTTCGTAAGCTAGGCTCAATAGCGACACTCTCATCAAAAGTAAGCCACCTGCATAAAACCAAAAACCGGCTATGCTGATGGTGGAGGAGGAGGAGGTGGAGGAACAAAAAGTAAACTGCGCATATGCGCTAACTCCTCCTCAAGAGCATGAACGCGACGCAACAGATAACTAATCTGCTGCTCCATGGTAAGAAATCGAACGTCAAAATCTGGATAAGGCAGAATAGGAGCAGCTGGAGTCGCAAAAGGTGACTGACATGAACAAGGTGGAGGACATGGAATCCTCTCAAGCTCCATAACTCTACGACATAAAATCTCCTGCTGAAGCTGCAAGGACAGGAGTAGCTCATCCCTCGTGTAGCCAATTAAGTGGGAGGGATGGTATGGATCAGATACTGGCATAGTGTTCGGCGGAAACCATATGAGTGGCTCGCCTGATGGTGCAGAAGTAAAATGAGTAGCAGGTGTATATTGTGGCATGTAAGGAAATGCGGCTGACACGTGTGGAACATGGCCAGGCTGCTGGCTAGAGGGGCCTTCCCCTGGACGGGGTGGAGGGATATCCTACAAGAATGTGATGGGCAGGTCAGTGCAGTGAACATCAGATATAATAAGGTGAAATGGGGCAACATCAACAGGTGCATGTGAATGAGGGGGAGTAACAGGCTCAACAAAAGGGGGCATATCATCATCATCCTCTATCCACCCATTGCTGGTGAATGCGTATCTGGGGTCTATCTGATCAGCAAAAGCTACAGGGTCAGCGGGTGCAGGGATCGGGTCTGGTATAAGTGGTGCAACAACAGGTATGCCAATAGGTACAGGGTCATGGTCGGGCAGAGGATCAGGAGCAGGTATAGGCTCGGGTGCTGGCATCTGCTCAGGAGCAAGTGCCTGCTCAGGATCAGCAGGTATCGACTCAAGACCAGCGGGTGCATCAAAAGGATGATCATCGGGAACAAAGTCGATCTCATGTCCAGGCTCAACGTCATGATCAAATTCGTGTGGAATAACAGGTGCAACAGACAGGGCTGTGTCAGTGTTAGAATCAGTGGGGTAATACTGCAATCCCAGTGCATGCAAAGTGGTGGATGACACAGACTTGAAAGAATCTGGAGCAGAATGATCTGATGAAACCTCAATAATAGGAATCTCAATGAGTGGAACAACAATGACATCATCAGCTGGAACTCCATCTCCCTGAGCAGCATCAGGGGGACCATCAATGAAAAGATCGACATCATCATCAGACAAGTCATCAAAAGGAAAATCCTCGAAAGGAAAGGCCGCAAGAGGCAAAGGGGCGAGGATCGAAACCACGACATGCTCATCATCGGGATGTCCGAGGATGAGATGGCCCTGGTCTGGAATAGGAATAAGAAAAGGATCCTCATCGGGTAAACCATCAGCATGCGGTACATCGTCACCAAAATCGGGTAATGCAAAAGGCTGGAAATCATCGTCATCGTCCGACAGCATCTCCGGGTCACTCTCAGTGTTGGAGGTAAAAATCTCAGGCGCTGGGACTATCTCATCGTCCGAAACGATGGCCATGGGGTCAACAGTATCAGATAATCCACTCTCAGAAGACGACATAGTGTCTGTAACAAAACAATCACAACATATACACATATATCAACAAACATTATTAAGCATGGTAGTAATAACAATGTATGCACGTATTCATCCTAGTCTTCCCAGACTATCCCACCCAGCCTCTCAGACTGAACTACCTAGTCTCTCAAACTAAACCTCCCAGTTTCTCAAACTGAACTACCCAGCCTCTCAGACTGAACCTCCCAGTTTCTCAAACTGAACTACCCAGCCTCTCAGACTGAACCTCCCAGTTTTCTTAAACTGAACTACCCAGTCTCTCAGACTGAACCATAAACATAACCTTGAAATGTGTTTCGTGTCTTTTGTTTGTAAAAATGTTTGTCTCCTGGATCTGGGCGTTTTGTGTATGAAAACATGTTTGTGAAAACATTTTTGTGAGAGCCCTAATGATTGTAGTCTAGACTAGAGAAAGAATCGTAGTTCGCTACAATCGAAGCTCTGATACCAAGCTGTCACACCCTGACTTTTGCGGAAGCGTGATTATTGTGTGACTTCTTAATAAAATTTGCATACAATCATAACAACACTATATGATTTAAACCATTAGATGTTCATCCATAAATTAGATTTGAAAACATCACAACATAATTGTCTGAAACGTAGACTCCAAATTTAAATTACAAACCACAACATGTTTTAAAGAGTTCACGAAGACTCGACAAAAGACCTTCAAATAAAAATCGAGTTTAGAACCATGTATCTCGTCCAGGATTAAGATACATCTCCTAAACCCTAATGACTTCGGATGACATCTTTTTATTCATAACGCAGCTTGGGAGATGCAAACACCCGCCAGATCCACTTAATTTCCTGAAATACATGTAATTTGAAAACATCAACAAAAGTTGAGCGAGTTCATGTGTTTGTGTATATGTATGTATAAAACCTTTGTAAACAATGTATGTATGTATGTTTGTAAATCCCGGTATGAAAGAAAACAAGGAAACATATCACCAATGGTTTGCAAGGCCACTAGTATGTGTGACGGCGTAGGAAGGCTCAAACCTAGCAAATTTATACCGGGCCTCCGGCTGTAAGACATAGTCACCTCATGGGCCACCCTGGTCCTCATGGGTGTGGGCTCGCTACACCCAAATAGATCTATCACTCATGCCCCTCGGTCCTTATACGAGGATTAATGGTCTTAAGTGTGCGCCTACCCATTCACATGATCTACTGTACTTTCCTAGGCTAACCATACCAATTGTAATTGTATGTAATCATTTTGTAACATGTATTTCACCCTCGAAGTTAATAAACAAAACACTTTAAAGAAAAGGGGGACATAAACTCACTGTCTTGCGTCTTCGATAAGCGTAACTCAAGTTCCTTCAGCAAACACTACTACCTACAATGTACTAAGGTCTATTAGACGAACGGGTCGTGCCTTGTCTTAGTATTAATGTTTTTGAGTTACGTTTCTTTTCTGTTTTCAATATTATTCCAAGTTATAATTCCTTGTTAAAATAATAAATATTTTAACTTAAATTATATTTATTACTTTTTGAAATAATCGTTAAACAATATTTTGTAACAATTCTTCTCAAGTATTTATACTTGTATTTCCTTTCCAAGGATGGGTATATTTGTACTTGTAATTGTTAAGTATTCTTATACTTAATTTTGTGTTAAAGTTTTCGAAATATTATTTCTAATAAAAGTCCGCAAATATATATATATATATATATATGAAGAAACACTAGATTAATCGATCGGAATCAATAATCTGGGGGGTTTGAATCTGCATAAAAAGGTGGGTTTCCTCTCGTTTGATTTGGTGACAGCTGTTCTTCTTCTCCGGTAATTCTGCAAAAAAGAAGCACCGTTAGCCTTGCCAAGGGGAGAAAAGGGTTCTCTCCTTGACCCGAGTCCGGTGTGAGAATAAGTATAGGTTATGAAGAAGAAGATGTATTTGAGAAGTGTGTGTAACTTGAATTTCATACCTGAATAGTTCTCATATTTATAGCCGGGAGTCTTTGGGCGGGAAAACCCGTTAGTGAAAAGTTGACGGAAGATGCTAACACCGTAAGCGGTTGCATTTCCTTCCGTCCAGCTCCTTGATCCGACGTAAGAGCACACGGATCATGGTTTAGATCGATGGCTGGGGATCTGCCACGTGTAAAGTGATCAAGTGGAGATTACTCTCCAATTGCATGCTATCATTGTGATTTCAGGAACGTCTGGGGAGTCGACACGTGTCCAGACGGTTATAACCGTCTTAGTGGTGCACGTTTGTACTCCTTCTAGAAGATTACTGTTGCAATCTGGTGTGACTCCTTATCGTGTAGATTCAGCTAAATAAATCCCAAGTCTGGGTAATAACATTCAAGTCTGAATATTAAGCGGAAGTGTTTTAGGATTTTCATCCTTTATTTGTGGAAGCAGGCGCAAGTATTTATGATTTCCTTTTGGTGCGTAAGTGTTATCTGCTATTTGGTCTTAAGCACTTCTTTAAAACCAGTGCGCGGCCGCGCAAGGTAAAATAAAGAACTTGTAGATGAGGTTGTGGTATGGTCCCAAGCACTTGTTATGGGATTTTTGGGACCTTACCCCTTCAAGTCCCCCCAGTTTAGTGGTGCACTTATGCAAGTAAGTGGAGCACTGGACTTTTGGGAGGGAAATGCTTTTTGGTACGAAAAATGAGGAAACTTCCGGAGGAAGATTCATTTTGATTATTGTAAAGATTTTTTTTTTGAAAAATCTTTGGCTTTGGATGAGACTGGTACAGTAGACCTGAATGACAGCCTGTCACTGTCAGTTGTTTTTTACTGCACGTGTCTTGCACGCGCGCGTGTAAGCACGTTTGTGTTGGTTATTGCTCTCTCTGCTGCTTGGAGAACTGTGATATCCAAAAAAGTTGCTGTGGCGGTTACCGATGCTATTTATTGCGGTGAGTATATATAACGTTTGAGTAACCCTTTCCTTTGTAATCATTGTTTTGTTGAAAACGTTCTTGTTTCTTTCTTCCAAGAAAAGTTTCATTCCTTCATCTTATGTCAACCGGAGAATACCAAGAAGATCCTACTGAAGAAATGTCACCTGAACTTCCACCGTTAAAGTGGCCTAGAGCGACCTTCGACGGTTTGGTTCGGAATCTCAAATTTCTGGAAAACTGGGGTGCTCTGTACCCGGAAGAGGGGCAGACTGCAGCGGATGCTCCGGCTGGGTATTTTACCCTCTTTTCGGATTTCTTCTGTGAAGGCAACTTTCGTTTGCCTGTCACTAAATTTTTTCTTGAAATCCTTGAGTTTTACAAACTGCACATCTCTCAACTACATCCTATTGGCATGGTTAGGGTTCGACATTTCGAATTTGTGTGTCGGACAATGCATATTGAGCCGACCATTCCTCGATTTAGGGTTTTCTATCAGATGCACTGTACCCAAGGATTTTATTCGTTCGTTCAGAGGGCGTCTGCGAAGAAGATTCTTCAACAACCCCCAAAATCCTTCCACGATTGGAAGCAAAAATTCTTTTTCATCAAGGCCGGAGTGATTCCGGTGAGGATGGTTTTAAGGGGGAAAGAGGATGTTCTTGTTGAAACGATTTAAACCCCCGTTGATGAGAACTGGTATCAAGATTTGAAGGACGTACCCAACATTGTTTTGCCGGAGAAAGCTCTTGTTGGAGCCGGCATGAGTTTGAATTGGAAAATGGAGCGTGATGACAAACCGGTGTACACCGAGGATGGTCATGGTAAGATTGGGGTTTTTCCCAATTTTTTTTTTGACTTGCTATCCTTTGCTTGCAGTTGTTTCTCTGTATGTTGTTGCCTTTAAAAGTGAAGGCGGAAGAATGGGTACTATCAAGAAAAAACCTGAAGAGGAGCTTTGGTACCATAGAATTGTAAAGAACTTTGTTCTTCCGCGGGATGCGGATTTATCTGTTCAACCTGCTGCTGGTGCTGGTAAGCTATGTTTGTCTTTGTTTTCCTTTTTGCGCTTGCGGGTAAATTGTTCTTTTGCGCTTTTGTAGGTGAGTTGTCGAATTTGGGCATAGGTCCTGAAAGGAAGAAACGCGCGACGACCTCTACTTCTGCGCCGAAGAAGGGTGAGGCTGCTAAAGTTCAAACTTTAAAAAATGTTGGAGAGAAGAAAGGTACGCGCCGTTCTTCTGACTCCAGGTGTGATTATGTGGTGGTTTCTGATTCTTTGGAGGGTCTTACACCTGCAGTAACTGTACGGGAACCGAAACCTGAACCTAGGGATTCTGCTGATATTCCCCCATCCAACCCAAGTGATCCTATTGATTTGGATTCTAGTCCTGAGCACTTGGTGCACAGGAAGGCAAGTAAGAGAAAACAAGCTGATACTGATGTTGAGGGTCCGCCCTCTAAGAAGATCCAGAGGAGGAAAATTACTAGAAAGGGGAATCTAGATGCTTTTATTTCAGAAACTGCTCCTGGTAGGTGTTACCTTTCTTGTTTCCTTTATGCGCGTTACTTCTTTACAGATTTTTATTGTTTTTCCAGAGGTTCCGGTTTCCCCTGTTCCCACAGAGCTGCCACCTGTGGTTAATGAAGAGCTTCCTCCCACCCCTCCGCATGCTTCTGTTGTTGACCAGTTAGAGACTACGGAGGTTGCTGATGGTGGTGTAGATAAGACTGTTGAGGCTGAGAAGCCTGCTGATACTGCTGTAGAAACCGAAAAAGTTGTTGATCCAGGGGTTGTGGATGGTGCTGGTAATCCACGAACCCCTGAAACTGCTGCTCAAGAAGTGGAGAAAGAGCAGACTGCTGAGAAATCTCCTACTGCAACTTCTTCTCCTAAAATTTCTGACGTGATGCCTGAGAATGTAGAGAAGGTTACTGCTGAGGAGCAGAACGTGTTTTCTGATGCGGGTCCAAGTTCTCCAATCCGCCCAGAGGAAACTCTGGGGGACTATTACTACAGAACTTATACCGAAAAAGATGCTTCCGAACCTTTTGCCCCTGTTTGGAACTTGAGAAAAGTTGATACTTTCTCTGATTGGCGTGTGTGCCGAGATTGGCTGCAGGGGATATTTCCACCTGGTGAGATCAAGTTTCAAGAAAACCGATCTTACGAACAATCTTATCAAGTTTATCTTGAAGAAACTGCTTCTCATGCTTCTACCACTCATCGCATAGTGCGTGAGTGGTATAGTATGCATAAAGACTGGGAAACCCTTAAGGTATCCCAAAAGAAGTTTTCTAGTGATGAGAAGCGTTTAGCCCAGCTAAAAGCTAAATTGGAAGCTGATCAGGCCAAGTTTGAGGCTGATCGTAAAACCGAAGAGTGGTCTGTTGCTGGTTGGAAGAGGAAAGCTGAGGCTGAAGCTGCTCTCCTTTCCGAAGAACGCAAAAACTGGAGGAGAATTTGCGAAAAAGATAATGCTGAGAAGGCAAACCTTCGTAATATCATTAATAACCTCAAGGTTGAGGTTGAAAAACTGAAGAATCAGGATGCGGAGGTAGAAAGGTTGAAGAAGGAGAAAGCTGATGCAGAAGCTGCTTTGGAAGAGGCGCATTCTCATAGGGAGCGCAGTGAGCAACGAGAGGTACAAGCTTGCGCCACTCTTGCTCTTAGAGATAAAGAATTGGAAGGACTTACTGCTTTGCTTTCTGATCAGGAAAAATTAAAAAGGGATCTAGAGCTTGCGCACTCTGAAAGGGCTGAAACTTCCCGCCGTTTGACTGAGACCGAAGAAAAATTGGAAAATTCTGAAACGGCGCGAGCCACGGTGGAAAGTGAGCTTGAACCCTTAAAGAGTGATATGGCGTGGCTGAAAGATCCTGGAATTTCTTGTGTATGTTGCTTGTATTTTCTCTGTTGTGGAACTGTCTATGTGCTTTCTTGTTTATTCATCTTTACTTGCTTTCTTAGGTTGCTGAATCTGTGTTGAACTCTGAAGAGTTGGATAAAACCGTTGCTCGTTTAGTGGTTGCTGCGCGAAGAGATGGGTATGCGCAAGGATATGCTGAATGCGCCCATCATGTGAACAACGCTTTAAAGGTTGACTGGGATGATAGTAAATCTGCAACTTTCGGCGTGAATACTGGTGCCGCGCTTGCTGCCTTGAAGACAGAGTTCAATAACTTGCAACTTCCGGTTATGGATCTGATAAATGTTGCGCTGCAATCTGATGATCACGTAGCGCAACTAAGGGAAATCTTTCTGGATGAGGGTGAAGATTTAGCGTAGGTTGAAAAATGTATTGAACAATTTTCCTGTAATATTTGGGATGTAAATCCCTATTTTTGTTGGTGCGCTGTTGCGCAAGTAACTTAAACACTGCCGTGTTTGAAAGTTTTTAGGGCGTATTTGTACGCTGAGAATAGCATGATATTTCTATTTGTTTGTTTACAATATTTTGCATGAGTACGATTACTTTTATTGAGTAAGGCGAATGAAGTTGGTATAAAGCTCATGTGTGAACTTATGGTCGTTTGTGACGTGATCACTGACCGTTCATGAAGCTTGTTTTATAACTACCATAATGTTTTTGCGCTTACTAAAAGAAATTGCATGCACTTTGTAAACACAGAAAACACAGAAATAATAGAAACTTTGCAATTTTATTTAAGGATAGAGCACAGAGGCTTTTACAAAGTTTTGGTAATATAATTATGTGAAACTTAACTTACTCTCTAATATTTCCGCTTCGCTTGATGGATCATGTTTTTCCGCGGGAAATTCATAGAGCTGTCTTTTAAGTTTTCGCCCGTTTGCTTGGGCCCTCCTCACCCCGAGTTATCTGCTTTATCTCTTTGCGCACATTTTGGAGCAAATGTGTGAGTTCGCCGCTTTTGAGGGCTTTCTCTATTTCTGTGCGTAGAGAGATACAGTTGTTAGTGGTATGCCCGTTGTCTTTGTGATACTCGCAGTATTGTGCCGGGTCTTGCCCACACTTATTTTTCATGGGGATCGGAGGTTTGAATTGATAGTCTTCAGTACTCAAAACTTTCGTCGGGGTCTTAGTTAGGGGAGTCCACTGCCTCTCCCTATTCTCCTGTTTGTTCTCCCTCTGCGCGGTGAGTTTGTTGATTGTTGCGCGAGCATCTTCAGACGAACGACTTCCTGATCCAGACTCACGCCATGATTTTTTAAATCTTCTTTCGCCGATTGAGCTTAAGTCCACGGGCCTATTATGTGGTGGCGGTGGCCTATTTGTGGTAAGGTTCTTTTCAGTTTGCGCGTAAACCTTGGCCGCCGCCATTATCTTCTCCCAACTTTTTGGGAGGCCCTCTGTTCCAGATAAGACCTTAACCATGTCATCGCATCTAACCGCGTACTTGAATTGAGCGCGGATTAGTTGCTCATGAACTCCGCCAATCTCCAACACCTCTTTATTGTATCTGGTGATGAAATCTTCCAGATTTTCGTCATTACGGTGCCAAATGTTCATGACGTCAGATGTATCGCGAATGGAACGCCGTTGTTGGCTAAAATGTGTTAAAAACTTTTCGACAGGTCTTTCCAAGATTCGATCTGTCCGATTGGTAAGTTATCGAACCAAATTCGCGCTGGGCCGGTCAGGGTCTGTACGAACAGATGACACCATAGCGGGAGGGTCCAACCCCCAACCGGACCTGCGCTGGTAAATACTCTCAAGTGGTCATCGGGGTCTGTTAGCCCATTAAACTTACCCACGTTGGATGGTAGTTTAGCTTTCTCAAGCGGAGCCAAATCTATTTCCATGACGAACTTTGAATTTTCCGCTGCTTTCGCAGGGCGGTAAATCAAATCATAGTTGTGTTCTGCCTCAGGGTTATAAACCGCACGAGGCCTGCATTTATTGTAATTTGGCTGCAATCGATTGAACACGCTGGTATTTCTACTTAAACGGTATGTTGGATCATACTCATCGGTGTGGGTGTCCCGTTGGGAACCCAACCTATCGTGAACCGATTGTCTTCGGTGAGGGTGTGGTCTACCATGATTCTCTCTCTGGTGACTTCCTGTCTGAGTGTATTCACGTTGTGATGTGGATCTGGCATAAACTTCTGTATTCTCGTAAGTTGAATCTTCTCGTTGGGAGGCATGAGCACGAGATCCTGGTCTCCGTGATTGAGTCAGGGGAGCAGTTTGTGCACACAGTTGTGTGTATACTGCGTTTAGTGCCCCTTGAGACCTAACGTACCAGGAAATTGGAGTTTCTCCTGGTGGCAGAATTGATTGATCAGGGTTTGCTGGTAACACTCCTGGAGTGACAAGGTCGTTTGCTCGATAGGATTGAACCTCGTTGTCATCCGAGGCATCCTCTGGGATTCCTTCTACTCGAAAATTGTTTTCGACGTTCGGTCGAGGACCGGTTTGCCGATGAGATGATGAATTTTCTGCCATGTTAAAACAGAGAATGAAATGGACTGAATCAAAACGAGGTTAAAACTGATAAGACAGAGGAATCGGTGGGCGCCAATGAAGAAACACTAGATTAATCGATCGGAATCAATAATCTAGGGGGTTTGAATCTGCATAAAAAGGTGGGTTTCCTCTCGTTTGATTCGGTGACAGCTGATCTTCTTCTCCGGTAATTCTGCAAAAAAGAAGCACCGTTAGCCTTGCCAAGGGGAGAAAAGGGTTCTCTCCTTGACCCGACTCCGGTGTGAGAATAAGTATAGGTTATGAAGAAGAAGATGTATTTGAGAAGTGTGTGTAACTTGAATTTCATACCTGAATAGTTCTCATATTTATAGCCGGGAGTCTTTGGGCGGGAAAACCCGTTAGTGAAAAGTTGACGGAAGATGCTAACACCGTAAGCGGTTGCATTTCCTTCCGTCCAGCTCCTTGATCCGACGTAAGAGCACACGGATCGTGGTTTGGATCGATGGCTGGGGATCTGCCACGTGTAAAGTGATCAAGTGGAGATTACTCTCCAATTGCATGCTATCATTGTGATTTCAGGAACGTCTGGGGAGTCGACACGTGTCCAGACGGTTATAACCGTCTTAGTGGTGCACGATTGTACTCCTTCTAGAAGATTACTGTTACAATCTGGTATGACTCCTTATCGTGTAGATTCAGCTAAATAAATGCCAAGTCTGGGTAATAACATTCAAGTCTGAATATTAAGCGGAAGTGTTTTAGGATTTTCATCCTTTATTTGTGGAAGCAGGCGCACGGATTTATGATTTCCTTTTGGCGCGTAAGTGTTATCTGCTATTTGGTCTTAAGCCCTTCTTTAAAACCAGTGCGCGGCCGCGCTAGGTAAAATAAAGAACTTGTAGATGAGGTTGTGGTATGGTCCCAAGCACTTGTTATGGGATTTTTGGGATCTTACCCCTTCAATATATATTTCCCAAAATATATATATTTAAGAATTATTACTTAGAAAAATTATTCATAATTTTTCCTTTTGGCAAAAATATTTGTAGTTCCAAAATAATATATTTTCAAGTCTAACTTTAGAAAATATATATAAACTTATTTTTATCCAAAAATAATGTATTTCAATTTTATCCAAGAAAATATATATTTTCCCCAAAAATATTATATTTCCTAGTAATTCCAAGAAAACATATATATTTTTAATTGCCAAAAATTATATATTTCATTCTTGTCAAAATATGATATAACTTTGTAATAATCATAAAAATCATATTTTCATTACCTGTGTCCAAAATATTATTCACCAAAAATATACTTATAAATGTATTTTCCGGAATATTTTGTAAGTTACATTCTTTCGTTCGGTTTCCCAATATTATGTGTGTAACTTGTGTATTTATTCCTTGAGATTTTTGGTAAATTTTGGATTGTAATTTCTTGTTGTTTTAATGTGTTATATTATCTTAAATCCTAAAATAATAAAATTATTACACAAAGTATACAAATAATCACACACATCATGTCTTTAATGTATATATATATTCTAAATATATATTTATCCATTTTTATTTATAAAAACCAACCTCCAACATTTGTATTTTTGTAATAAAAAAATTATGGCAAACTTGTATGAAATCATGGTTAAAAATATACTTGTAAATACTTGTTTAAAAATATTTTTCTAAGTATTTAATTTTTACAAAAATTTTGCCATAGTTTCCCCTTAAAAATGGAGGTTCCCATGCTTTCAAAGCATATCATTTTCTTTTAAAATCATCCCAAATAATCAACACTTACCAAGTGCCAAAATCATGCAATTTATACAACATGAACTAGAACTTTTATAAAAACTTGTAGTAACTTACTATGTTGTTAAGTAAGCTTAGTTACCTTTTAAAGTGTGGTTATTTATTTGTAAACCCCTTTCTTACAAGATTTAGTCTTTCACAACTTACTAGATGATTTTTCTAAAAATAATTCTTTTGAATTTTTCTTGTTAACAATGTATTTTTATACTTGTTTCACCACTAAAAACATGGATAGTTTCTTTAAAATCCATGATTATGTAAATCTTGTGATTTAACTTAGTTTCTTGAGAAAACTAGTTTTGAAATCATCCAAGTTTATGACTAGTAACATGTTACGTACTTCATCATTCACAAAATCATTTTCATTTTCAAGTTCATGAGAAACATAAAGTATGATCATCTTGGTCTTTCACAAGATCATCACCTCAACTTGCTAGATCATGTGTTTAGTCACAATACAGTAAGTTTCATATGATGTCTAACATCATAAACATAAATAATCAATCATCAAGAAGCAAAACAACACTTATAAACATGTATTCTTATGGTTTTAAGCTTATGTTAAAGTTTTAAGTTCAAGGTTCTTGATGTTCTTTGAGATTAACAACTAGTATCTTCTATTAATCACTTAAACATATGTAAAATGAAGAGTAGAGTGTGCTTACTACTAGTTCAAGGCTAGGGAAGAACACAAGTTGATGAAGATGATAAATGTGATGGATAAAAGCAAATGAAAGAGGTTCTTCAATCTCCAAACCCTCCAAGCTTCTTTATGTTGCTTCTAACACCTTTGAATAAGTATGGAATGTATGGAAGTTGGATGGATGATGGTGATGTTGTTGTTGTTGTTTGTGGCCGAGAGGGAGCAAGTGGGAGGGAAGAAGAAGGTGTGTGTTGTGTGTGTGAGATAATGAGAGTTATAGTCTTATGGTTAAGTTATATAACCTCCATCCACCCTTAATCCCTTGGATAATATGTTTTCTAAGTACAAGACATGATCCATTAGAATATCAAAACAAATCAAATAAAATCAAGGGTGGGGGCCACCCTTGAAACCGTCTCCAAAGGGGGGGGGGGGGTATTGGTTGGGTTGTGATGGTAAGTTAGGGAACTTGGTTGAAATCCAATGTTTAGTTAGTTCATTATGTGTGTTATATGTTTATAGGGTATGTTATGATGTTCGGGGATCATAACTAGCTCAGAAATGTTAAAACAATGCTTCTAGTGTAATTTTGGTGTTTCGGGTAGTGTCCGGTTGTTCGGTTGTATACTGGTTCGTTAAAGTGCTAAACTATACCGTTTAGTGTTCTTTATGTACCCTTTTGTGACACTTTTAATTCCCGACACTTAGAAAAGCATTCAGGACCATTTAGTCATATTTTTGCATGATACTAGCTTGTTAAAATGCTGATTTTTGCTGAATTATGCTGAATTCAGCACATTGGGTGAGTTTTAGGCACTTCCTGGCACTTAAATTATCACTTAGGAATGCAGTTTTGTGGTCCTTACTTCCCTACACACCATACTAGTGTAGTACTTAGTCTCTGGCCCATACTGGGTCTCAAAACACTGTCTGTCTATGTGCTGAGTTATGTCAACATTTTTCTGAGTTATCCGCTAACTGTGCTTTGTGCATCATTTGTGTCAATATGGTTTGCATGTAATAATGATGTGACATTATGAAATATGTGATGCACATGTAAGTATGATGCAATAATCAGAAAGTAGTTAATTGTAATTCAGCACAGTCATTAGGCATTAATCAAGATTAATTAATTGTACGAATACCTGGATTTTTGACAGTTGTCACAATGTGTTAGTTGCATGTGGAATCTCATGTATTGCATGAACACACCCTAATGAGTTAAATGGCAATCATACTAGGACGTGGTTGACTATCCTCATTATTTATCCATCTAAATCTAACCGAGCTAAAGTAAGGTGAGTTCACTCATTTACTAAAAGCATGCATTCCTGGGTTTGGGAACTACACTATCCCTGGATTTGGGACTACTTTATATTCTTGGGTTGGAATATTGCCAATTAAATACCGTAGTTTACATTTCATCTCTTAGCAGACTAAACAAAACTCTATCTGAAAAGTCCCTACTCATTATACCGATTAGTTGCCGGGTTTGGCAAACAGGGTACTAGTTAATAGCGCTATTAGGTTCGACAAACCTCACACTGTGCTGGGAGCCGGGCATGAACCTTTGACCTTGACTTTATATCAATGACGATAGACATCGATATGGGGCACAACAACATATTACAGTCAAGTATTCGGTACTACAAAGTTTAGTGGCTTAACCGTAGGTTAGCTACCCATGACATGTTTTTAATACACTAATGTATTTAAAACTTACTTTACTTTAAAACTGAAACTGGGAACTCACCAATCTTTATTGATACACTTTAGCATGCTTTGCAGGACGTTAGGTACAGCATGGGAGCTTGTAGCATTTGGAGTGTCGTGGCTGACATTAAACTATTGGTTTTAAATTTTATTGTACCTTGCGGTTTTTAAGTGTGGATTTTACATTTAGCTTCCGCTGTCGATTTAAACTATGTTTTGGACATTTAAATTTTAATCACCAATCGTGTTGATTGTGATGATTTTTGATAACTTTAATATTGTTCAACATGATTATTAGCTTGATCCTAGTCAGTTGCACGCCTCGCGGTAAAACTTCGCATGTGGATTTTGAGGGTGTGACATTTTCGATGTGGTTGTATAAAGTTCATTGAAAATAGAGTTGTATTCGTAATCGTGTATTTTTGGTAAGCTATAACGAGTACGGTACCGTGACGAACCAAACCAAACCGGTAGCAGCCAAACAACATCGTTATTAGTACCAATATTCATTTTTATGGTTTTCAAAACACGTGTCAATATCTTGACGTATCTGTTTCAGTTGCTATTTTGAGTACCGCTACTGTATTGAATCAAAGCGATATAGACCGAAAGTCCACTGCAGAGCACGAGTAGTCCCACTAATTCAATAATAAGTTCGATGACCAATTTCAAAAACTTCGGTAACCAAAAAAAAAAGATGGAAAAGATGTATTTTACTCATTTATATATAAATTAGCACTAGTTTTGGAATAATGGGAAAAGATCAAATAGGAAGTTTATTTTGGCTAGGAAGTCTAGGAAGCAATAGGATTAGGACATGTGGCAACATTTAAAATAAAGAAAAAGGGTATTTTAGTCAATCCAACCCTTTCTTCTTCCTTTTCAAAACCCAGTAACTTCAAAACCCACCATTTTCAAAACCCATAATCTTCAACCTATTCTTCACTTTCTATCTCAATAATCACTACATTATAGTGCGATTTTCATCACCAATCAATGATTCAAACACCCGATCAACGTGTTCTTCAGCTTTTTTGAAGAAAACCCAGTTTAATTTCATACAAAATCTCGTTTTTTCCGGTGATTTTGAAGATAATCACTCGATCCGTTCGATTCGAGCGCTGATAAGTGTTTCAATCATTAAAAAATCGTCAATTGTTGAAGAAATCACTTCGATCCATGTAAGAAATTCTTTAATTTCATGTTTACGATATGGGTTTTTGATTTAGTCATTGCGTTTTACGATCTTAGCGGGGGTCCGGGGGCAGCGCCCCTGGTAGCGGGGTCCCAGGGGCGGCAGCCCTTGGCGGGGTCCAAGGGGCAGAGCCCCTGGGTGGGGTTGAGCTGTAGTAAAAATGCATCAGAAAAATTAATTTTCTGTAAATTGCCTCTGGAAACTGCATTGGTCCAGACAGTTCACAGCACAGACAATTCACAACACAGACAGAACTATTGTCATTGTTCAATGCGTTTTAGAAAGAACACTTTCTTTGGTGTTTTCTGGCCATTGCGTTTTAGAAAAAACACATTCTTGGAGTGTTTTTGGTGCATTGCGTTTTAGGTAAAACACTTTTTTAGGTGTTTTCAGTCCATTGCGTTTTAGAAAACAGACATTTTAAGTGTTTTCTGGCCATTGCGTTTTACAAATAAGACATGTGTTTGTGTTTTTGGTGCATTGCGTTTTAGGTAAAACACATTTTTATGTGTTTTCAGTCCATTGCGTTTTACAAACCACACTTTCTTTTAAGTTTTTAGGCTATTGCGTTTTAGAAATAACACATTTCTTTGTGTTTTCTGGCCATTGCGTTTTACAAATAAGACATTTATTTGTGTTTTTGGTGCATTGCGTTTTAGAAAAATGTCATTTTTTAGGTTTTTTTTTCATTGCGTTTTACGTAACTGGGGGTTTTTCTATTGCGTTTTACGCAACTGGGTTAAATTTTTTTTTTAAATATAGCAATAGTATACTCGTTTTAAAGATAAAAAAACGCTCATTTTTTGGTGCAATTTTTATAAAAAAATAATGTCGTATGAAAGAATTATTAACGTTTAAAAAATAGGGGGGGAATTGGAGGAGAGAGAAACTATTGGCTTGGATTGACTAGAATGCCCCTAAATAAACTCACGCGCCTCTTTTCTTCCTTTCAATTTCCCTGATTTAATCTTAGCCCTTAATTAACTAAATGGATGGTCAAGATCACTTCCTAGCCTTCCAGCCAAATAAAATTCCTATTGTATCTCCACCCTTGGAATAATATGTAAAATGTTAACGACTTTAGATGGCTAAATGTTTAATTTAAATTCTTTTATGTTGAACAAATTGTTCAACACATTATTATTACACTGAGTGTAATGGGGATACAACATTTAAAGAAAATATTATATCAAAAAGTATTGTGTTATTGATGCAAACTTGGGATATTATATAAAAAAGTATTGTGTTATTGATGCAACTTGGGATATAACAAGCTGGATTATGATTTTTTACTTTTTAGGGTGTTTAGTAGTTTATCTGATGTTTTAAATACCGGTATGAACAGGTCGGTTATACCGGATACCAGATACAGGTCCACTACGATAAAGAGCGGTAAAACCCGAATAGGTATGTCTTATGTACAACGGTAAATCCGGGTCTACCGGTTCAAACTGTTGAACCGGTTTGCATTATGTTGGAATTTGATTTTTTTAATTTTAATAAAATCCGAAATTAAGGTAATATTGACCTTCCATATTTACAGTAATTAACCTAGTGTCTTCCATTCCAATATTCCATCACAGTTGAAACAGTTTTCCACATCGTACAGTGCAATATTGTTTATAAGTAATAAAAATGCTCTTAAAATGCTTAATACTTTACAATAAAAGAGTTGTTTTTTAAATAAAACTGTGACCAGTTACATAAATCTTAATTGAGAATTTGAGATTGAATTGTTTTTTAGATGAGTTTGTATTTTATGGAATTATAGGGTTAACTAGTAACCCGGTTAAACCGTCTGGTACAACCCGGTTAAACTTTTTACAGAGCCCAACCCAGCATGATTTAAAACCGGTTTTTAAAACATTGCGTTTATCTCATGGCCCAAATTCTCCAAAAACAAAAGCATACCATTATTATCACTCTTATTTACACTAATCATTCAAGCATAACTCCAAGAGATTTCATAAAAGTTATCACCAAAATCATTTGGTTTAGAGAAACAAAAACTATCTATGACATAAGGAGGTTAGAAACGAGCAAAGAACTCGTGTGGTTTAGTGAGCAAGAGACCGATTAGCTTGTGAGAAGCAATCGGAAGAACAACATCCTGTGTGGAACGAAGAGCGAGCTTACTGAAAAGCCTTAGCAGAACTGTGAGAGTCGACTGAATTAAGCACAACGGGTAGGAGAGACAAGGTCGTGAATACCGGAAAAAAGGAATCAGCAAGATGTGTTGTTATGATCAATCAGAATTCAAAAGACAAAAACAGGAAGCACACTTTGATTTGCTGGAAAATTCGTTGGAAAGAAAGAAGAGCAAAACATGAGGGAATTGAAAGAAATTGTGAAGCAAAGGATATAATAGCAACAGGTTGTTGATGAAGCGAGTTTTTTTGATAAAAGGAGTAGATTAAGTGTGAATTATGGGTCAATGCATATTGGGCTTAGTGAAGATTAGTGGGCTTTAAAGCATATGGAAATATGATGTGTAATGAAGAATGGGTCGTTGTTACTCTCAACTCTCAAGCCAACCTCCAAGAATTTTTTCTTTTTTTTTCTTTTTTTTTATCTCCCTAGTTATTTGAGCATTTGCCACGATAATAAAATCAATTCTCTATCACAACCCATAAAAACACTCTTTCTCTCTCATCTCTCTCACTCACATAACCCATTTTTTCTCATTCGTAGGCTATGTTGTATGAGGGTTGTGGATTGGATCATGGATTACCACGTGGGACATGGTTCTCGTGGTATACCGCCTCTTTCCTAAATCATGGTGGTTCGCATGATTTAATCCATAGCAACCATGACCATTTTTCAATTAATTAGAGAATTTTGATTAGTGGTTGGGGGGGGGGGGGGGTATTGGATATAGTGGGGGTCATGGTCCATGGTCCACACCATATAGGATGGTAGATTTGGTTGGTGGATGAGGGTGGGGTAACTTGAAGAATGGTGGTGGTCATTTGGATCATGACCACACCACATAGCCATACATATTCACACTCTCTCTCCTCTCATCCTTTCTCTCATCCACGTTACTTTCTCTCTCTTTAAAAATGAGCTTATTGTGGATGCTCGTGAAAGGGGTGGTTACCTCATGGGAAGAGGTAAACTTTTCACACACCCAATCATCTATTTTCATGTCAACTCCTCTCTCTAAGTCCTCTCATACCCAAAAACATAATGTCACACCCCAACCGATGGCGGAATCATCGGGGCGCGGCACTAGGCGAATCAGATTGCTCAAGAGAATCCATAACAACTATATTGCGATAATATTTAATACATTCGTTATCCCATACTAACAAATAATACAATCACATAAGTTATCACAGACTTCTTGTCCTCTCGAACAAGACAGATCCGACAACCTAGGTTTTAGTTGAGTTTCTAGACTTCCTAGCTTGATTGGATATAGTCTGCGATCTAACCTGCAACATACGTTAAAATATTTGTCAATACAAAAGTATTGGCGAGTATACAGGTTTGATAAGTATAGCATAATAGAATAAAAGTGCTGCGAATTTCCTCATGCATAAACGTAATACACGACATATATACCCACAAAACTGATACTACCAACTAAGTCCTCGATGCTCGAATGTACGATGGCATAACTAGACCCCGTCGGGCGCAATAGTACTATACTAGTCGTGGTGGGACGTCGCGAGTATAAGTCCTAGCACATATGCAACTAGCATCACGTATATCTATGCAATACAGTTATTCGCAAGTGATAATTCGATTGATTGAATATTTCGATTGATAAGTTCGACTTGTTAGAAACGTATGTTACACCCAAAATTCGATTAAAAAGGGGTTCAAGTATACTCACAGTGCGTATTTAGCGAGATTACAACTTGATTGAGTCGGTTGCGAGTACGTCTGTAATGATCCTTGAAGAATAGAGTAAACGAGGTACGGTTAAGCGAGTTTAGCATTGAAAAGCTAGTCATCTGGTTAGATGGTGTTCATCCGTGCGGATTACAGGTGATCCGTGCGGATTGCATGTGGTCCGTGCGGATTGCATGTGATCCGTGCGGATTACATGTGATCCGTGCGGATAATGGGTTATTCGTTCGAGCAAGTGTTGACTCATGCGGATTGTCATCCGTGCTGACACGTGATCCGTGCGGATGTGTCATCCGTGCGGACATGCGATCCGTGCGGACGTGTCATCCGTGCGGGTGTGTGGTCCGTGCGGGCGTGTGGTCCGTGCGGACGGTGTCATCCGTGCGGGCTGTGTCATCTGTGCGGACTGACATGTCATCCGTGCGGACTGACATGTCTGCTTCGCACTCTGAACACTGTTTCCAAGTGTTTAACGGAAGAAAAACGTTCGTTTTTACTAGGGTAGCGTAATTTCGCACTAACACTTGAAGTTCCGTCAATTCCGACTCGTTCTAACGGCCGGGAATCACCCCGTTCCATCAGATCTGGCCGTTCGTGATGGTTCTTCATGGTTAACTTGAAATTGCATAGATTTAGGTGAGATTTGTCATTAAAACATGTGGAAATCACCCGGATCTGAGTCGTTTATAGTGAAATGAGACCCCAACTTGAAGTTCATAAGAACTCTTGGTGACATCACCTCAAAACGCCTCAAATCCTCAGATTTCACGGTTAGAATTTGAGTTTTGAAATATAGAATGATGTAGAATCGAGTGTAGATTGTAGAAGTACAAGTTTTAGGTTGAAATCTTACCGGAATCTCGAGGAAATCGAGAGAAAAGGGTCTTGGTGCGCGTTTGGTTGAACAGGAGCTGTCACATCACTGTTCAAGTGATGTGACATGGTATTTATAGGCAACAGAGGAGAGGAAAAGGGTTTTGGCCCGGATAGCCCATCCGTGCGGATGGCCATCCGTGCGCATGCCCATCCGTCCGGATAGCTATCTTGACGCTTGGACTTCTCCGTTTTTGATCGTTTTGATAGTTTTCGAAGTGCGTACCTTTCATAATTAATTTATATTATTATTATATTGTTATTATTATTATATATATATATATCTCTAGGGGTCGTATTTACGTATCCATAATCCAAAGTTTCGATAATTAACAATCGGTTTCGATTCGAGTATGCGATTATTAGCGACGTTGCACGGCCATCAATGAGGGTAGTATAGGTCCTTTCTTGATGTCATCGTGAACGTTATTTCGTGTAGTGCCACAAAGACTGACGGGGTACCGTTTACTCGTATTGTCGTCATCGTCATGACGACTGGAGCTACAGCACTCACCCGAGGGTCCTTGTTAGCGTTAATTGTCTACGCTCGACACATCACGGCCACTGAGGAGGGTAGAATAGGTCCTCACTCAATGCCTCCGTGAGTGTTAGTGTGATAATAGTGTAGTATAGTGATACTGTAGCTTGAAAATATGCGATTATCCTTCGAATAGCGATATATACGATATAGTTACATTATGATCCGAATCTCTGGTGCTAGGCGTAACGAGTATAACGAGTAGTAACAACGCACCAAAAGTGCGGGTTGTTACACATAAGGGGTGGTCACCTCCCTTGAGTAGAGGTAAACTTTTTTTTTTAATTTAAATTATGTATTTAAACAAAATAAATAAAACATAATCAATTAATTAAAATCATTACATTGAACTAAATTGAAAAAAGACAATACATAAAATTAAAACGTAAAATAAATTAAAATTATAAAAAAACTAGAAATTACATGACCAATTATATTTTTTTCGATCTTGCATTTTCGGGCTAGTGTGATTTCCAACATCTCTGGTGGAACATTGTCATGTGGCCTGTTAAACGTCTCCAAATCTTTATCAAACATAAATGATCTCAACGTCTCTCGATGTTCATCTGCTAATGCCATAAATTTTTCCTCTCGTTTCTTTTTAATGTCCACCAACTCTTGTTTCATAAATTTGTATTCTTCGAGCTTGTCGGACATACCAATGACCTTTCGGTCGACATTGCGGGTCCTTTATCTTTGTTCTCTTTCTGTTTTTGCCTTCTTGGAGAGGGGTCTAAGTTTATGTCGGGTACACTACTAGTGAATTCGGTATTCGTTTTATCCGCTTGATAGTTACCCGAATCCGATGACTTTCTTTTTTGTCTCAAACTACCATTCTTTTCACCCAACAATGGTATCGGGGCCCATTTCTCATGTTTTCTAACCACCGCCCACACCTTAATATGACGAAAGCCACCGGGATGTTTTTTTGGTAATCTTTTAGCGCTTGCTTCATAACATAAGCATCGCCACTCTCGCTAGGCCGTAAACGATCCTATAATAAAAATATAAATTATATTACGGTAAAAAATAACAATATAAAAGGTAAAAAATAAAAAGTATGTAAACGTAAAAAATTAGACCGTTTGATTCCAAAAGTTGTTGAATAAGTTCAACTTTCCTTGCATAGCTTTCCATTTTGGACGGACTTGATGAACGGTTTGAGAACTTCCTCCAACCGTCGCATTGTAATGTGCGAGAAATTTTTTCCAAAAACCTTTCGATTTTTGTTGATTGCCTTTTGTCTTGTTTAAACTACAATGTACATACGCCATCGCTAACACCTCTTCTTGTTTCTTCGTCCAACTTTGACGATCCGCCTTACCCCCCTTTCCTTTCGGTTCATCTTCACCTTCTTCTTCGACTTCAAGTTCTTCCTTTTGTTCGACATAATCTTCATTTTCGTCTTCATCTAAGTTTTGAGTCTCGAGCACAAATTCTTCTTCATTGTTACCATCGTATATTGGAAGCATGTGTTCAACATTATCTCTTGGAGATTGAGTCGGTGGACTCCGATAAGCAAACAGGTCAAAAACGTTTTGGGCATCCGTATGATATTCATACACACCGGGTGTAACCATCGTGGGTTGTGGTAGTGAAAAAAATTGTGGTGGATAATTGGATTGGGGTTGGGTGTTGTAAAACACGGTTGTATAGTTTGGGCGTAAAAATATGGTGGTTGAGAGTCATGCCACCCTGTGGGTGGGCGGGGAGGACCACCGGCCAGGGCCCGATATTTCGAGGGGCACATTTTTTTATGAAAAAAACCCAATATGTATATGTAAAATATTTTTTTAATAGGGTACACCCATACAAACACCAACATAGGCCCCTTACAAAACTATTTTTATGCTTTAGATTAGTTAAATCTCTTTGGCATTAGGTTTAGACCTTTAGTGAGCACAATACCCAATTTCGTTAAGGCCTAAGGGCACATTTTTTCGAGCTCGAACATGGTACACGAATTCTCAGTGCCGGCTATAACAACCCTCCAAAATAATTTTTGACACCCCTAATATATTTACAATATTCTAATATGTCCTAAAATATAACCCGTATGCGAAAACGGACCCCGAATACTCTTATTTTCATTAAAATTAAATAAAAAAAAATTTATGGCTCGTCGCGGGGCGCGTAGCCCTTGACTACCTCTGTCGCGGGCCGCGACAACTTAGACACCAGGCAAGCCCCGAGGCCGCCATGTGTCCCAGTCATGTCGAAGCTAAGGTGTGAGTCGGACCAACTAGGGCCTACCCTAGCCACCCTCGCGGGCCGTGAAGGCCCTGGAGGAGGTTTACGTGGGGCGCGACGGAAGTCGAAGAGGCACTATATATAGAGGCATTCAGCTTCAGTCTCAACTCGCTCATTTCTCTTTTCTCTCTCTCGAATTTTCTTATAGTATAAGCTATACTCGGGCATAATACTCCCCTAAATAACGAAGTTCTGCCTCGTTGTAAGTATCATAACCCCGGTTACGTATTAGATACGCTGCCCGATTGATCCAGGGTTCCGTAACGGCTGTTGTGGTTCTGCCCGACGTAGTCGTTGGAATGCCGTCTCGGGGAGGGTATTACTAATGTAAATATTGGGTTATTATAATAATCACCAGGAAATCCTTAAGGAAAACCCTAAGACAGCAATGTGAGTAATCTCCTTTTTGTAAACTGTTTTTACAAAACCTTAATTATTTTAAATTATAATTAGCAGTTATTGATTCTTTGTAATTCTTCAATTACTGCCGGTATGTTGGGGTTTTGTATACAAACTGTGGAACACGTTACCATTGGACAAAGAGTTAGCCAATGGGTAATATGACCCACCAGTCAGGATTGACAATACTGAATGAGTAATTGTGTAGATGTAAACATTGTAATCGCTCTCAATACTGTGAATTGATAAAACTCTTCTTGATTAAACTGGGATTCACTCACCAGTATTTTCCACTGAGAAAATGTTTTTAAACGCGTTTCAGGTAACAAAATGTGAAAGCCAACTAGAAGCCAGCTGGACAGCACTGAAGGCTTGGAAAAGTGGCTATAAAAGTTACCTAAATAAAGAAGATGTTTTATTTCAATAAAAATGGGGTTTACCCCTATAAATCAGTTTGTAATGAAAACTTGGGTTTTATCCCAATATATTTATTTATATAAAATGTGGTGTTTTACTCTGATGAAATATTTCCTAACTACGGCCCCGATGTAATTTCCGCTGGCAAATTGATAAACACCGATACCACCAAAACTGATTCTCGCGGTCGCCCGTTCCCGAGACAGATAGGGGGGGGGGTTTCCACAGAAGGTGGTATAAGAGCTAAGCCACTGATTCAGCCACAGAAGTGTTTTGCTGACACCAAGATATTATTCAATATGTTAGGAAATTTTCTACGGAATTACGTGCATATTTGTATTTTATTGTTGTGTGTTATTTGACTATTTGTTAGTTTACAGTATGAGCGATCAAGGACCTTCCGACGCCTACCGTCAGTTGTCCAGCTATAACAACCCTTCTTAATTTTTTCGACACCTTAAAAATAATTAGAATGTCCCAATATGTCCTAAAATACACCCCATACACGAAAACGGACCCCAAATACCTTTAACATTATAAAAATAAAATAAAAACGAAATTAAAAGGGTCGTCACGGGGCTCGACGCCCTTGAATACTTCGGTCGCGGGGCGCGACGGCCTAGCCACCAGGCTTAACCCGGTGCCGCCACGTGTCTGACTCGTGTCGATGCTACGTGTCAACTCAGCAGGGCTACGACCTAGTCTACAAGCCGCTGCGGGCCGCGAAGCGCTTCGTGGTTTCCGTCGCGGGGCGCAACGATGAGTCTGATCAGCCCTATAAATGGATTCGCAAGGCCTTCAGTCCAACTCACTCACACTTCTTTCTTTCTCTCAAATTTTCACATAGCAATAGTAATTTCCGGGCATAATACCCCCCCTAAATAACGAAGTTCTGCCTCGTTGTAAGTATCATATCCCCGGTTACGTATTAGATACGCTGCCCGATTGATCCAGGGTTCCGTAACGGCTGTCATGGTTCTGCCCGACGTGGTCGTTGGAATGTCGTCTCGGGGAGGGTATTACTAATGTAAATATTGGGTTATTATACTAACGCGTGTGCATTTGTGTATTTAATAGATAATCACCAGGAAATCCTTAAGGAAAACCCTAAGATAGCAATGTGAGTAATCTCCTTTTGTTAACTGTTTTTACAAAACCTCACTTAATTAAATTACATTAAACAGTGATTGAGTATTTGTATTCTACAATTATCGTCGGTATGTTGGGGTTTTGGATACAAAATTTGTTACTACATTGTGAGTAGTAACATGACCACAAGTCGGATTGACAGTACCGTGGGTGGTAATTAAAGTAGATGGAAACAAATGTAATTGCGCGACCGCCCTCAATACTGTACAATGGTTTTTACTAAACTTGATTAAACTGGGATTCGCTCACCAGTATTTTGTAACACCCCAAAAACCCGAATGTTTATATTTGTCGTATGTTCCTATATGACTTAGTATGAAATAACTAACTAGGCTATTTAACCTAGTTAAGTGTGTGGTTAAAAGTCTTAAATGACTAAAGTAGTGCAATTTATGTTAAGTGACAAACATGAGGGGCCAAATGGAACAAGATGAAAGTTAAGTTACTAAATAACAAAACTCTCACACACAAACACACACATCGTGTGTTCGAGAATGAGCAGGAAGCTCCCATGGAGCCAAGAACCCTAACTTCATCCTTTCATCAAATTGAAAGGCAAAATGAAGCTTAAATTCATAACCGAGCATAGATTAATGATCACCTTCACAAGGGGATCGCAAGGTATGTCTTAAAAGTTAGTTTGGTGATTATGCATGAAGTGGGTTATGTTGTAAATCACGAATTTGTATGAAATTGAGTATGAGTATGTATTAGAATCATCATTTGGAACATGGATTATGCATGAATTAGGTTAATTTGATGTTTAAGGGTGAAACCCATTAGTTATGGTGAGAATGATGATTTGAATCATCATCCATGTCTAATTCTTGTTGAATGTTGATGTATTTTGATTTGTATGATGGATTCTTGTTAGAGGAATTGAAAGAAATGTGATACTAGTATGTTTGATGTTTATGCATGTATGATTCATGTTGATTAGAAGGAAGAAATTGATGAATTATGTATGAGATTTGAAGGGTATGCATAAACTAGTTGTACATTATGCTTAGAAGGTAGTACACATATCAAAGGTATGATGAAATTATGAAGAACTTAAGATTAGATCACTTGTAAGTGATTAACAAGTAGTTATGAAGTGGGTTTTAGATGATGTAATGTAAATTGATGATTTACTTATGTTAATAATGTTTGGAATCATACATGTGTGTGAATGTTTAAAGAAATCGGGTAAGAAATGATGGATTAGCTTGTTATAAGGTTGAATGATAAATTCCATATAAGATCCGTGTAATGAAAAAGCTGTGATGAATGATGAATAAGCTAACTATCTTGAGAATGATATATGATAGTTGATGCTTGATAAGCGACATGGAAGCTTGGGAAAGAAGCGGGTCAAATGGAACTTATGTGCACGGGAAGCGTACTCGGATGCAAGGTAAGTTAAGCTTACACCCTCCTTGTAGAATACCTATTCATTTTATAGATTATGAATATGATAAGTTTATAAATGAGGTATGAAGTTCCGACAAGTTTTGATACGGGTCGAAACATGTGTTCATGACAAGAAACTAAGTTTGATGGTTAAAAAGGGATAAAAGGGTATTATGGTAATTTTGGTTGCAAGTTAACAAAGTATTAAGTTACATGGATGGGATGACGAATAACTAACATCCCACAAGGATAAAAAGGACATTTAGACTTAACGGGTCAAACGGTGAAGATGTCACCCTTTGGCGTTATCAACTAATGAATTTCTTTGTTAAGTATTATGAATTTGTAGAATGTATAGAAAAAGGATTTGTGTTGCTATTATCTAGCAATTCAGCGGATGAAGTATTAGAACGGGTCATAACTTTGATCCGAGCCAGGTATGTGCATTTACCATTGTAGATAAGTCGCATGATCGGTAATTTATGAAATGAAGTCTTTAGTAGTAAAGGATGGGTCAAAGTTGACAAAAACGCCCTTGATGGGTAAAATGAGCAAGTGGTCCTAAAAGTTGATTACAAATAAGCTATTTGATTAAATGAATGTTTTGAAAAAGTAAGAAAGCGAGAAGTATGATTTTCGTATGCTAAGGACCTTAAAATGCGCAAATACCCTTAACGGGTCAAAATAAGCTCTTGAGCGAAAATGGGTCAAGAGGATGCAAGACATCCGAGAACTTAATCTTTTATGATAGACAATGTTGAAATTATAGGGTTCATGAGGAATTTAAGTCAAACAATCAAGTTATGTTGATGAATGCATGAATGGGTCGAATAAGTAAAAGCGGGTATATAAATCCGAGAGCTTTAAGTCAATAATTTCCTTAAACTGGATGTTGGATTTCAAGTTCATATGATAGAATGTGAATTTACAAGCATGTAGGAAGAAACGGGAGGTTAAACGGGTATACGGTTTGAAAGTTACGCAAGTTTTAGTGTTTTCGGACGACGAAATGGATCTGCAGCAAAATGGTGATTTTAGGGGTCGTCGCCGACGCCCCTATGCCCGTCGCCGACGCCCCATGCATTTTCCAATTTTGCCCGACGCCTTAAATTGCTGTCTACGCGAAGCTGACTGACGCGAGGTGTCGCACGGTCGTGCGGTTGGACGCATGGCCGTGTATTTCCGAGTAAACCAGTGCACTAGCTTGTGCACTACCTGTGTCCCCGACGTCGTAGGATCCGCACGGTCATGCGGTTGGACGCATGGCCGTGCATCAGCTGCCAGTTCAGTAAAATGTGTAGAATTCGTCCAAAACAGTCCCGTAACCTACAAGGAGTCCCGAATCGTATTCTAAACTCATTATACAGAGTCTATGGGATGCAATGAGCGTGTATGCATTTATATATGGAGCGAAATAAGTAGAAAGGCATAGGTAAATATAAGTATGGATTTACCTACATGATTAGTAAAAAAAAGAATCCTTGGGCAAACACGTCAAACGCGTTTAGAAACGTATGTATGCGAGTAGGTATGTATGTATGTAGTTATGCAGGTAGGTATGTATGTATGTATGCGAGTAGGTATGTATGTATGTAGTTATGTATGTATGTATGAATGTAAGTATGTATGTGAAGACGTAATCATGTATGTATGTAAATAGATGCATATGTATGCAAGTAAATGTATGTATGTATGTACGTAGTTATGTATGTATTGTATACGTGGTTTCAATACATTTATGTATTGACGATTATTCACAATGTGCCTCGAGAATGAAATGAAATGCAATGCAGGTACATTATTGAAGTTTCGCCAAGGATTAGACACCCAGATGGAATGCTTAAAACTAGAAAGTTAACAGGATGAGAAGTATATGCGGATAGAACATAGCAAGGCTACATTATTATGAATCTTGTTTGTACATAAGTGTGCTAATGATGCGTATGTTTGTGCTGGGTGCAGGTTGTACGAATCACGGATTATCCTCACGAGGAGTAGCGATCGAATACCGAGTCATAAGATAGGTTGTACGGTAATGTTTAAATATGTAATTTAGTGATGATAAGTTATGTTTTTATATTATAAAATGAACTTTAAGAACGTCAAGATGTATATAATGAAAGAAATTTTATGGTTCGAATTTCCGCTGCGACTTTTGTTAAATACGTATTAGCGTCTTACATATTTCCCACTGACAAAATGTTTTTAAACGCGTTTCAGGTAACAAAATGTGAAAACCAAATAGAAGCCAGCTGGACAGCACTGAAGGCTTGGAAAAATGGCTATAAAGTTACCTAAATTAAAGATGATGTTTTTATCTAAATAAAATAGGGTTTATCCCTATAAAATGTGTGTACTTGAAACTTGGGATTTTCCCATGTGTTTAATATTATAAAAGCGTGGTATTTTACTCTAATAAAATATTTCCTAACTACGATCCTGATGTAATTTCCGCTGCCAAAATGATAAACACCGATACCACCGAAACTGACCTCGCGGCCGCCCGTTCCCAGATAACTAGGGGACGGGGGTTGCGACACCAGCTCACCTAGGAGCGAACGCGCCTCTTCACAGCCTGCCCTCTCAGGGTAATCAGCTGACAATGAAGATGGGATATTCGTGTTTAAGGCTCAGTCGGAAGAGCCATTCCCTCCTAAAAAGAGAGGATGGTTTAGTAGGGGAGCGCATGAACGTAGGAAAAGAATGAAAAAGTTGCAACAACAGCGTGCTGTAGCAGCCGCTAAGCGAGAAACCGATGCTCATACACAGGATATGCTTAATAGGAGTTTAGCCAATTTCCATATCCTAGCAACCACAGCTGTAGACCCTAACCTAGAGCAACTCATAGCACCCCAACCATTACCCTTGTTTCCCACACAGCCAATGGAAATTGAAAACAACCCAGAAAACCAAAACCAAATGTATGATTTTAACCCAGAAGAGATACCTAGAATACCAGCCCCCAATCCCTTAGATCCAGACTACGACCCGTGGTTAGATGAACATAGGGATTACCAGCAACGTTACCCAATACCAGAAGACGAACTATGCCAAACTTAGCAGCCTACCCAGGTTTGGACCCTCTAGATCCCTTCTATGATATCGATCAATACATCAGGGAAATTTTAGAGAATCCATACCCATACCAAGAACCCATGCCCCAGTTCCCAAGCCCAGTCCCAGCACCTGCACCCCCAATGAGTGCAGAAAATGTTCAAGAACTCCGAACCTTCGGAGAGGAGATTTTAGAAAGTAGCGAGAGGATGAGGTAGGTTGGAGAACGACTCGTCTGGAAGTATGACGGGCGTAATATGGAGTTCTGGATGAACCCATATCAATGATGGTGGTAGTAATAATAATAATATAATAATAAAAATATATATATAATATGTGTGTATGAATATATATATATATATATATATATATCTAAATATATAGCTATAGATGCCTACTAGTATTTTAATTTTAAATTCCAGTCTTAGTTTGTATTAGATGCATAATATATATAAGAAAGAGTAAGTCGCAATTTTCGACGTTTTTGATCAATATGCGTGTCATATGATTGGTTGTGTTAAATATTATCTTGTAATATAAATACGTGGTAAATGTTTAAAATTCAGATGAACAACGAAGTGAACTAGGAAAACCAGAATGACAATGACCCGAATAACGATAACCCGAATAATGATAATCCGAACAATGATAACAATGAAAACCCAGTGGATAACAATGCCATCCAACACATAGTGGCACAAGGGATAATAGATGCAATGCCATATATTATCAAAATAGTTAGGGAAGCGGATAATAAAAGTAACCATAGCAGCAAACGACCCACTGAACCGGAACACAGCGTAAACAATGGACCCATATTTCAAGTGCTCATTCCCAAAAGAAGAAGAACCATATCTTATGGTTGTTCTTATAAAGAATTCTGGTCTTGTAAACCAATGGAATTCTCGGGCAATGAAGGGGCCGTTGCAACTCTACGCTGGATAGAAAAGACTGAGGCTGTCTTAAAAATAAGCAAGTGCGCGTAAGAGGACAAGATAATGTTTACTTCCAATCTGTTTAAGAACTCAGCCTTAGAATGGTGGAACACGATCCTCCAATCTAGGGGAAGTGACAAGGTTTACAATATGGAATGGGAGGAATTTAAGAACATGGTGGAAAGGAAATTCTGCCCTCCCAATGAAAAAGAACAGATAGCAAATAAATTCCTAAACCTTAGGATGACTGGAGTATATAGTAAGGGATACACTACGTTATTCTTTGAATACGCTAGAATAGTGCCAACCCTTGCATCACCTGAACCTGTATTAATCTCCCGTTACATCTGGGGATTAATCAGTGAAATTAGACATGTAGTCAAGGAAGCTAGACCTCAAACTATAGAAGAAGCTGTAGAACTAGCAAATACCTTGACAGATGAGTTAGTGCACACAAGAGAAGAGGATCAAAGAAAGAACCTAACTCAAAGGCTTACCCAATAATTTCGCTCTGGAAATTCCAATCGTGGGAAAAATATAGGTTCTACTTCTGCACCTTACTGCAAGTATTGCAAAAGGAAGCATTCTGGAAGATGCTCCATATATTGCAAATTTTGCAAAATATATGGACACAAGGAAGAAGACTGCAGGAAGAAACCTAACAACAGGATATGCTACAACTGTGGAGAACAAGGCTACATCAAGCCAAACTGTCCGAAACTAGCTCCAGCCATGAACAACAAGAATACCAAAAATGCTAGAGCATTTGTTCTAACTGCAGAAGAAGCCAAGATGATCCCGGATGTGATAGCCGGTACGTTTTTAGTTAATGATGTTTTTGCTAAAGTATTATTTGACTCTGGTGCGAACCAAAGTTTTATTAATGCTTCATTTTGCAAACTTCTCAATCGACCATTAACTAAACTCCCACAAGAATGTCTAGTAGAGACAACAAATGGAGAAACAATTAAGATTTCTGAAATCTTGCAGGGAGCAAGAATAGAATTTTTAAATCAAAAGTTTATTGCAAACTTTTACCCAATGAATCTGGCAGGATTTGATGTAATATTAGGAATGGATTGGTTAATAGCCAATAAAGCAAGTGTTTTATGTGATCAAAAGTCAATTCAAGTAAATTCACCAAGGGGTGAAAAGATCACAATTAAAGGAGATAAGCCCTCTAGATCCACAAAATTCATCTCTGTGATGAAAACAACAAGTTATATAAGAAAAGGATCCTTAGTGCATTTGATTTCTATAATCACTAACACTAAAGGAAAAGAACTAAAAGATATTTCAGTAGTATCTCAGTTTTCAGATGTATTTCCAGAAGAATTACCAGGACTACCGCCAGACAGAGAAGTTGAATTTATAATTCACCTGCTACCAGGGACAGCACCAATTGCCAAAGCACCTTACCGTTTGGCACCCACAGAAATGCAGGAATTGAAGGAACAGTTAGACGAATTGTTGGAGAAAGGATTCATACAGACGAGTTCATCGCCATAGGGAGCGCCGATCTTATTCGTTAAAAAGAAAGACGGATTAATGCGTATGTGCATTGACTACCGTGAATTGAACAAGGTCACGATTAAAAATCGGTATCCATTACCGAGAATCGATGATTTGTTCGATCAATTGCAAGGAGCTCGATTTTTCTCTAAAATCGATTTACGCTCAGGATATCATCAATTAAAGGTACAGGAAGAGGACGTTCCTAAAACCACATTTAGAACAAGGTATGGCCATTATGAATTTACTGTCATGCCATTTGGTTTAACCAATGCCCCAGCTGCATTCATGGACATGATGAACCGAATATGTAAGCCATATTTGGATAAATTCATAATTGTCTTTATAGATGATATTCTCATTTAATCTAAGAGTAAAGAGGAACGTGCAAAGCATTTGTACGCACTTCTAAGTTTATTGAGAGAAGAAAAAGCTATATGCTTAGTTTTCAAAGTGCGAGTTTTGGTTAGAACAGGTACAGTTTCTTGGACATCTAGTCAATCATGAAGAAATTCATGTGGATCCCACCAAGATCGAGGCGATTACTAAATGGAAAACCCCTGAATCACCAACCGAGGTTAGAAGTTTCTTAGGATTGGCCGGTTATTATAGAAGATTTATTCGAGATTTTTCTAGAATAGCCATTCCCTTAACTAAGCTAACGTGTAAATCTGTTAAGTTTGAATGAGGACCAAAACAAGAAGAAGCCTTTAGAATTCTTAAGCAAAGGTTAACTAACGCACCCATACTAGCGTTACCAGAAGGAACTGAATACTTTGTAATCTATTGTGACGCTTCTAAATTAGGTTATGGATGTGTACTGATGCAACGTCAAAAGGTTATAGCCTATGCATCTAGACAACTTTAGAATCATGAAGAGAATTATTCAACCCATGATTTAGAATTAGGAGCTACAATTTTTGCCCTGAAAATTTGGAGACATTACCTTTATGGTAGTAAGTTTACCATTTTCATCGACCATAAGAGTTTAAGGTATGTTTTCGGGCAAAAGGAGTTGAATATGAGGCAAAGACGCTGGATGGAAATTCTTAGTGATTACGATTGTAATATCCAGTATCATGCAGGAAAGGAAAATGTAGTAGCTGATGCTTTAAGTCGGAAGTATCATGAAAAGCCAAAAAGAGTACGTTCTTTTAAATTAAATCTACAAATAGATTTAAATGAACAGGTTAGAGAGGCTCAAGAATTAGTAATCAAGTATGATACTGAAAAATTAAAAGGAATGATTAAGGAATTAGAACAAGGAACCGATGGAATTTGGAGATTCCATAAGAAAAGAATGTGGATACCTAAATTAGGAAACCTACACCATCGTATATTAGAAGAAGCCCATAAATCTAAGTATACGATGCATCCTGGAAATGATAAGATGTATCAGGATTTAAGAAAGAATTTCTGGTGGATAGGAATGAAGAAAGATATAGCAGCTTATGTTTCTAAGTGTTTAACCTGTTCACAAGTTAAAGCTGAACATCAGAAACCCTCAGGTTTATTGCAGCAGTTAGAAATGCCAGTATGGAAATGGGAATTGATAACAATGGATTTTGTAACCAAATTACCCAAAACAAGTAAAGGTAATGTTACAATCTGGGTGATTGTAGATAGGCTAACTAAGTCAGCTCATTTTCTACCAATGAAGGAAACCTACAGTATGAAACAGTTAGCTAAATTATATGTAAATGAAATAGTTTCATTACATGGAATTCCTTTATCAATTGTTTCTGATAGAGATAGCCGTTTTACCTCTCATTTTTGGACCCCCATGGGAACCAAGTTGAATCTCAGCATAGCTTATCATCCTCAAACGGCCAGACAAAGCGAAAGGACAATTCAGACAATGGAGGACATGCTTAGAGCTTGTGTAATTGATTTCGGAGGTAATTGGGATGATCACTTACCCTTAATCGAATTTTCTTACAATAATAGTTATCACATAAGTATCAATGCTGCACCATTTGAAGCACTTTATGGACGAAAGTGCCGAACTCCAGTCTGTTGGGCAGAGATTGGGGAAAAGCAATTATCTGGACCAGAGATAGTACAAGAAACAACCGACAAAATTATTCAAGTCAAGGAACGACTGAAAGCAGCATGTGACCGAAAAAAGAGTTATGCTGATAACAGGTGAAAGCCGTTGGAATTTCAAGTAGGTGACAAGGTGTTATTGAAAGTCTCTCCTTGGAAAGGAGTGGTAAGATTCATCAAAAGAGGGAAGTTAAGCCCCAGGTATGTTGGACCTTTTGAGATTATTAGAAGAATAGGACCTGTAGCCTATCAGCTACAACTGCCAGAGGAAATGGCAGGAATACATGATGTATTTCATGTATCTAATCTCAAGAATTGCTTAACTGATGAGTCACCGGTAGTACCTCTTAAAGATATAGAGGTAAATGAACAACTTAAATTTGTAGAGAAGCCTCTACAGATCGAAGAAATGAGAGTTAAGAACCTCAAGCTGTAACACCACGTAAAAACGTGTCCAATTATGTAAAGACACGTGTCCTAAACTTTATATATGTGAAAGTTCGATGTCATGCCCCGACCACGTAAAACAACAAAACGTGGCGGAAACGTCGGGGAGTGTTGTAACAGAATCATTGTTTTATTACAAATTAAATGATTACAAATATTGTCTTTCAAAATTTTAAAGTCGCAAAGGCACGAGTCCATCCTATGTATAACATGTATCAACAATCATCACATAGCAACACCTGAAACATGTGTAAAAATAGGTACGTCAGCATAAAAATGCATGTGAGTTACATAGGTTTTATTGAAAATAGGATTCATGACTTGTAGGTTTAAAAGAATGTTTGAACAAAATAGTCATGAACTTCAAAAATGTTTTCTTTTATAAATCATATAATAAGTGATGAGAAAACAGATGATATAAAAGAAAGATGCATAAATAAATAATTTAGTAAAATGAGTTTGTATAAAATATGTTGTTTGAAAAATAATATTTTGATAAAAAGGTTTGTGGTATATATAAAAATATACTTTGGTTTTAAGAAAGTCGAATAAGTAATATATTAAAATATATTTCAGTTCCAAAATAGTCAAACAGATAGTATATTAAATATACTTTAGTCGTCAAAATAACAGTTTTCAGTAGTATATCAGAAGTATACTTTGGTTTTATTAATAACATATTAAACTATGCTTTGGTTTTATAAATAACATATCAAACTATGTTTTAGTAATTAACAAAATATATGTTGTGGTGTACAATATCACACATGAGAGTATATCAAACTATACTTTTGGGAGTATAACAAAATATACAACAAAAATGTGATTTAAGTATTCAACCAAACCTTAGTGTATCAAAATACACCTAGGAGACTATAGAAATACCATGAAGGCAATTCCTATTTGGATAAAATATCGGTTTCTGACATTCCATACAACAGGAATGGGGAGTCAAATCCTATAGTGCTATATCATACCATCAATCGGTCTGGTGAACATAAAATAAGTACAATTCAACAATTAATTTTATAATCTTTGAAAAATCAGTGTTTAAACCATAAATAATCATTCAGTTTGTCAAAAGATAAGTACTAATATGTATAATCAATTATACTTTAAAGTCATGAACATAACAAATAGGTACACATGCTTCACCCCAAAACATTGAAAATAGTAAAAGAGGGGACTATGTACTCACTTGAGATTGCTTAGAAGTCTTGAATAACAACCAAGCAAAGCTAGTGGGATCACGGAATCAAACGACACCTAATATTGGTAACTATGTAAATAAACCGGACCTAAATTGGAAGATCGAATAGGATGAGGTTTCGTAAACCAAATGAGTATTGGAACTCATATGACATGGTTTAACAAAGCCTACATTCTAAAACGGAACCTATCCTAAGTGCTTACGACCCATTAAGGTAGCTTACGCTACTTTAAAGCGTCGTTCGCGCAAACGCGCGTTCGAGACGTCTAACTAGTCCTATGACAAGTATTATATGCCTAATCATGTTTAATTATGTTGCATAATCAGTTAAGTGACAAAAGTTTAAGTTACATATGCTTAAAATCCAATTATGCATGAAAAGGGCATTTTGGTCATTTTCCAAAGGCATATAAACAACCTATCATACAACTACTTAAACTAGGTGACCCATAAGGTATAACCTCGGAGGGTTATTCCCTATGCAACTATGGTCACTAAACATGCTTGGTCGGATCCTAATGATCGACCAAACGGGTCGGGTTCGAAAGTCTAAGCGGTGGTTT
The DNA here is from genome assembly GCA_030545235.1 of Helianthus tuberosus. NCBI lineage: Eukaryota > Viridiplantae > Streptophyta > Magnoliopsida > Asterales > Asteraceae > Helianthus > Helianthus tuberosus. The sequence continues at coordinate 71,487 of JARYGA010001950.1, forward strand.
AGACCGCTTGACTTACGACTCTAAACAAGCACAAAACTAGAAGTGACGAGCTAAGCATGTTAAAACATGCTTAACTAAGTTAGAAAATGGGTTTTGATATCAAAACAAAATGTTTTGATACCCTAAAGTAGTTTGGTTGCAAAATACGCTTAAATTCGCATTTTGACCGAAACTACGACTCGTCACTACGCCTAGTCAACGTGGTAATCAGTAGGTATAGTCACTAGTGACTATAACCATCGTGATTACGCTCACATTGCGAAGTTCAAACGAACTTCGTGTTGACCATTGACTGGTCAAAGCTGAAAGTCAACACTGTTTGACTTTCTCGCTAGAAAAGCGATAAAAGAACGAAGGAAGCTTACAAAGGGTCCTTACTAGGGAGAACTTGATCTATATCACTCAGGTATGAAGCAAAGGCTCCAACTTAGAGTGTAATTCAGATCAAGGGTGAATGAAATGAGAAGATGGCATGGCTATTTATACTTGTAGCAAGTTCATAAGATCAAAACAAGTGTTTGTGTGATTACCAAGCATTAAATCACAACCCTACAAGTGTTATGAGCAGGTTCAAAGCCTTGGAGAGGTGTTAACTTGCTCCCCAAAACAAGAAAATGGCATAAATGGTCCCTGAAACTCGATCTGCTGCACAAAATGAAGTTTCTATCCAGATCACATGGTGTAACAACCCGCACGTCCGTGCGTTGTTACCACTCGTTATACTCGTTACGCCTAGCACCAGAGATTCGGATCATAATGTGTCTATATTGCATACATCGCTATTTCGCATTATTTTCGCAAAATACGCATACTTTATCGCTATCACATCAGATTGCACTTGCTGACAACCACGAAGATGTCAAGTGAGGACCAATTCTACCCTCCTTGATAGCCGTGATGTGTCGCAGTGCAACTTAATACTCAAGAAAATGCACATCGCATCACACGCATTAACGTTCACGATGACGTTGAGTGAGGACCTATTCTACCCTCCTCAATGACCGTGAAGCGTCGCAAGTAATGCATATTTGAAACGAAATCCGGGTATTACATCGCAACTTTGAAGTATGGATATGTATATACGACCTCTTGTGATTAATTATATATAATAAATAAATATAGGAAAATGTGTAACCAAAACTATCGCAATGCCCGCCACAGGAATTGGAACGATGGAGTTCTTCGCACCGAGGGTCCAACCGGATTGCCCATCCGACCGGATTGCCCATCCGAACGGATTGCCCATCCGAACGGATTGGCCATCCGAACGGATTGGCTATCCGAACGGACTGCCATCCAAGCCGGAGCACAACATCACCTCCACTCCCCCTTTGCCTATAAATAGCCTTGTCACTTCACTTGAACAGTGATGTGACAGCTCCCACTCGACCAGCGCGCTCTTGGACCTTTTTCTCTCGATTTCTCACGATCCTGGTAAGATCTCAACCTAAATCTTGTACTTCTATGATCTACACGCAATTCTACACCTTTCTATCTTTCAAATCTCAACTTTTAACCATGGAATCTACTGATTTGAGGTGTTCTAAGATGGTGTCATCAAGAGTTCATATGAACTTCAAAGTGTGACCTCATTTCACTATGAACATCTCAGATCTGAATGATTTCCACATGTTTTTAAACAATCCTATCTAAATTTATGTATCTAATCAAAGGGTGTGTGGTTTCGGGCGAAACATGGAAAACTCGTCAAGAACGGCCAGACCTGATGGAACGGGGTGGTTCCCGGCCGTTAGGATGGGTCAGATTTGATGGAATTTCAATTGTTTAGCACGATGTCACACCGTCTCGGTAAAACCACCTGTATTCTCTCCAAAAACCACCAAGTACAGTATGATCAGGACGATGGAACGGATTGCCGTCCGATCGGACATGCTAACAAATTGCAACCGTCCGAACGGACTACTGTCCGATCAGACTGAACACCAATTTCAACGCCATCCGACCGGACAGCTCATCCGACTCAAGTACCATCCGACCAGACAGCTCATCCGACTCAAGTACCATCCGACCGGACAGATCATCCGACTCAAGTACCATCCGACCGGACAGATCATCCGACTCAAGTACCATCCGACCGGACGACTCTATACCATCCGACCGGACAGGTCATCCGACTCAGTGTCGTTCAATCGGACAGACCATCAATACAATACCATTCGACCGGACTGCTGTCTGAACGAACTGACCATTCGGTTTAAGCCATCCGACCGGATTATCATCCGATCGGATTGCCACTAGGCCGTTTACTCACCCCCCCCCCCCCCCCGTGTAGCACACCGCGCATCGCTTATGATACCATTCTATGATAGGGCTAGCTCAGACGCACTCCCAATCGATCCAATCAAGTTGTATTGCTTGCTGAACACGCACTGTGAGTATACTTGAACCCTTTTTGCTTTTGCACTTTTGGGTGTAACATACGTTGCTATCAAATCGAATTACATCAATGCTCAAAACTACTTATCACTTGCGAATGACTTACATGCATAGTTATACGTGATTCTAGTTACATATGTGCTAGAACTTATACTCGCGACGTCCCACCATGACTAGTATAGTACTATTGCGCCCGACGGGGTCTAGTTTAGCAATCGCGATCGAAGCTCGAGGACTTAGCTGGTAGTATTAGTTTTGTGAGTATATATGCCATGTATTACGTTTATGTATGTGGAAATTCGCAGCTTTTTTCTATTACACTATTACATATCAAACATGTATGCTCGCCAATACTTTTGTATTGACATTATTTTAACATATTTTGCAGGTTTAGTCGCAGTCTACATCAAACCAAGCTAGGAAGTCTAGAAACTCACCTAAAATCTTGGTTGTCGGATTTGTATTGTTCGAGAGGACAAGAAATCCGTGATAACTTATGTGATTATATTGTTTGTTAGTATGGGATAACAAATGTAATCAATATTGTCGCTTTATAGTTGTTATGGATTCTCTTGAGCAATCTGATTCGCCTAGTGCCGCGCCCCGATGATTCCGCCATCGGTTGGGGTGTGACAGATTGGTATCAGAGCCATAACTATAGGGAATCAGGCAAGACTTGGCCTAGTCTGGGTCGATGTCTTAGAAACGACCTAGTCTATAGTCTAAGTACCAGCGGGCCGACTCGTGTGAACCCAGTAGGAATTGCACGGGCCTACTTGATACTCTCGTTCGAATTCGCTAAAAGCTACTACTTCGCGTGAACACCGCATACTACAACTTCACACGAAGAGCCTTTCCTAAGGCTAGAATATTACTTAGCCTTTCCTAAGGCCAACACAATACACACGTTTTCGAAAATACTCGCGTAACACAACCGAGTGGTCCAGTCGAGACCAGGCGTGAAAACCAAGAACTCTCGACAAGATCGCTCACTCAGCGCATTTTTCTAGCACGAGAACTTTCCGTTGAGCTAGGAGTGACATCCATATCTCAACAAAAGTCTCCATTTCAAATCTAGTGGAACTCCCGAATTTATTCGAAGAGCACAACCATAGTTAGGAGCGAAGTTATTAAGTTAGGGGTGAAACCCGTATCTTAATAAACCGTTCCACTCTCAACAAAATGGTTTTCAAAAGCTCTCACCAAGGACTCGACTATAAATATAACTCGAGCCACGTGGTGACCAGGAAGATGAGTGCCATGATCTGCATCCCAGTGGAAGCATAAGCCTTATAGGGCAACACGCGTGCACGAACTTGTCGGGTGTAGTTGGGTTACCTTGGGAAGTCGACGCCTAAACACCCGAGGCACTCTATCCAAATTTTGTCTAGCATACGACTCATCGAATTTATGCTTTATGGAACCTATTTACGCTTATGCGCTTACAATTTAAAACTTTACGCTTATTCGATTTCTCGATTTATCGATTTTCGCTCCCTGTTTTTGCAACCGCACAACTAGCACAACCATCGCAATCTAAAACGAAAACCGAATGTTCACAACAAAACTAGTGTCTAATTACTCGCTCTCACTCTCACTCTCTGTATCGCGTCCTCGCGCATTCTATACTGACATGTATGTGTGTAAGCATAAACTACAACTAATTATATATATACAAACAAATCAATTGTGTGGGAACGTAGGAATCTCGTGTCTCCTATGTGGCTCCTATGTGAAATCTATTATACTACCTACAACAAGTTTTGATCGCGCTCAATCGCATCTCAAAAACTCAAAATCATTATGATCGAATCACACTCCAAATCTCTCTCTGTCTAGATGTCTCCAAACGACTCTACCTCGAGACGAACAACTAGGAGAAGAGCCAAACGAAGCGCCGATAAGAGGATTGCCTCGCTTGTGACCAAGGAAGTGGCCAAGGTCATTCCTCAAATTGTCGCTCAAGTGCACTCTCTCAGCAACTCTCGAACCTCGGAATACTCTAAGACGGGAGTGCCGCAAACTGCTTTTCTCTACAAACACTTCAAAGCCTGTGGTCCGATGGAGTTCACGGGTGAAGGAGGTGTGTCCCAACTACTCCAGTGGTTCGATTCTATCGAAATTACCCTTCGTCAGAGTGGGTGTCCCGATGGTTTTCGTACTACTTGCGCTACCGGAGTATTTCAATCGCAAGCACTCGACTGGTGGACAGCCGAACATAACAAACGTGGGATCTCCGCAGCTTACGCTCTCTCTTGGGATGAGCTGAAAGAGCTCATGAAGAAAGAGTACTGCCCTCCCCACGAAGTCCAGAAACTAGAAGTCGAATTTTGGGAAATCAAGCAAGTCAAAGGTGACAATGCTGGCTACACCGCAAGGTTTAAACAGCTTAGCATGATCTGCCCCAGTCAAGTCAACACTTCAGAAAAAGCCATCACGAAGTACATTCACGGCTTGCCTGAGTCTGTAGGCGATTTTGTCGAAGCTGCAAGACCTGCTACCATCGAAGAAACCTAACGCTTGGCCGCAGAAATCAATGACAAACGAGTCTTGGACGGATTTTTCTCCAAGAATCCTGTCAAACAAGCTCATCAAGCAATCGTCATCGACTCTTCTGACGATTCTTCCGACGATTCCTCCGAAGATTCTGCCAACGATTCTTCAGGTGAGTCCTCGGACGAATCCTCCGACGCCAACGCACCGCTTCAGGAAGCTCAGTCCAACCGCAAATGAAAGACCATGAGCCCAAACTCTTCAACAACCGAACTGTCACAGCCAGAACCTCTCCAAGCAATTCCAATTCACTCGAAGCGCGACTACAATGGAAGTCATCCCCTGTGTCTCATATGTACGTATCATCACCCGCCAGAAGCTAACTGTCGCTATTGCGCAAATTGCAACTGGTATGGTCATCTTACCCAGCACTGCCGCACGGGGCCGCAGACTTGAAGAATCCCAGCAACGATCGCATTCGCCGCAAAAGTCCTCCACAGCAACATTTGTCATGCTTCCAATGTTGTAGTAATGCTACGATTTTCGCCGTTAGTTCCTTTTATGTGTTGAATTTGTTCTATTTCTCGACGCAATGTGGACTCTATTTATCTCTCGCTTTCTCTCTCGTCTTCGCACTTAATCTGGAATCACACACATGCTATATATTATATCACGATATAATGTGTTTTACCCTCAATACACTCTTAGAATAAGGTACGATAAACGTGCAAGGAACGACTAATCACGGGTGCACACAGGATTATTTTGGTCAGTGCACGGAGATCGTAGTGAGTTCTAATGGTGCCATAACGTTAAAAGCATGGTCGAGCGTGGTGGATACGCCGCTGGTACTTCCTATATATAAGCGTCTTGACCATGTCAACAAAGTGCGACATCTATTCACGGGATGCAAGTAGTAGGGGTAACACAAGGTGTGCTTTGCCATACTACCGAAGTCTCGTGAAGAAAGTGCCACGCGGCGTTGAACGTTATTTAGACCTATACTATTATGGTTATTTTCGACACACTACTCTCATTCGCAAGGCGTAACAATTACATCGCATCATCACGGGACTTGTCGTAAATCTGCAAACGCAATGCAAATGCCTCATCGATGGACTCTGGAGAGTCTACCCCCGCAGGGCAATTGCATCGACACAAGACTGGTCGTAAGTCTTTAATCGCAACTCAATCGCAATTTCGCTGGAATCTAACGCACATCACCCTCGCAACACTTTAACGCCTAACGCATCTATCAACCTCACCGTTTCGGTACTCGCATCCCTTATCGCTTCTAACGCTTCTCGCTACCTGTGTATGTTAGCACACATGACATCGATTCACGAAACGGATCTACTATGGGTAAAACATGGTGGATACGCCGCTGGTACTTCCTATATATAAGTGTTTTAGCCATATTAGCAAACTTTCGTGGAAACATGCCATGTGGGTTTCAATGTGGAATCTAATCGAAATTGCACTATCCGCTTAATCACACTATCACATATCGTGGGTATCACTGTATCGCTTGTGTACCGATCTATCGCTTGTGTATTGCTCCATCGCTCATCGTGTAACGCTTAACGTAATCGCTATCGCTATCGCCTACCAATATCCGTGCTGTCTGTGTTAAGTTAGCACACATGACCTCGCTTCACGGGTCGAAGCTCATATGGTTAAAGCATGGTGGATACGCCGCGGGTACTTCCTATATATAAGTGTTTTAGCCATATTAGCAGAACTTCATGGAAAAAGGCCATGTGGGGGTCTAACGTTAGTTAAAACTTGTGGTGTCGTTTAAACTATTAAAATCACATATTTCCTATCATCTGCAACACATCGATCGTCGCCTATCGCTCGACGGTTGTCGCTATCGCTCGTCGCTTACCGCTTTACGCTTGTCTCCGCCGTCCTCGCTTATTATATTTGTAATGTACTATAGAATTTTTCACATCCCGCTTACCGCCTATCGCACTCGCTCGTGTCACAAAACTGAGTTGAAAACGACTCATCTCTCGGTTCGCCTTTCAAGACTTGATCCAACCCTTTCTCGTTTGGATCGAGTCATCGCAAATCTGACTGTACTATGTTGACACGTATGACACCGCCTCACGAGACGGAAGCCATATGTTTAAAACGTGGTGGATACGCCGCTGGTACTTCCTATATATAAGCGTTTTAGCCATATTGTCGAACTTTCGTGGAAAAGTGCCATGCGGGGCCGACCTTAAAATTTAAATTCTTGATATTATTAAAAAGCTTTGTTTACCAAAAGTTTAAACCGACGTTTTCTTACAAAACTTTTTCTAAAATTCTGATCAAAACCGTTGTACAAAACGAGATTATCTTGTAACGATGTGGTGACAATCGACTCAAGTCACTGCCGCGTGACGAGAAAATCTCGTAAAATGAGTTTTTACACCCTAAAATCTTTTGGTAACCTAATAAAACCCCACTTATAGCGCTGTGTGAACACCGAAACAGTTTAACGCCACACTATGGGAAGATTTTTCATAAACAAGTTTCTTCAAACCTTTTCGAGTTAATCAAATTTTCGAGAATTCAGGACGCGTTTGGATCACCTTCTGTGTGTTGCCGTCTCTGGTATACGAATTGCTTTACTCGCTGCCATCGTCAGTCATCGCAACACTCTCCCTTGACGAATTTCAATCGATCGCTCGCTTATTTTGACGTTCTTAATCGCTACTCCCACTCACATCGGTCCTCGCAACCCTTCTTATGGATTAATTTCGGGACGAAATTTCCTAAAGCAGGGGAGAATGTAACAACCCGCACGTCTGTGCGTTGTTACCACTCGTTATACCCGTTACACCTAGCACCAGCGATTTGGCTCATAATGTGGCTATATTGCATACATCGCTATTTCGCAGTATTTTCGCAAAATACGCATACTTTATCGCTATCACATCACATTGCACTTGCTGACAACCACAAAGATGTCAAGTGAGGACCAATTCTACCCTCCTTGATAGCCGTGATGTATCGCAGTGCAACTTAATACTCAAGAAAACGCACATCGCATCACACACATTAACATTCACGATGACGTTGAGTGAGGACCTATTCTACCCTCCTCGATGACCGTGAAGCGTCGCAAGTAACGCATATTCGAAACGAAATCCGGGTATTACATCGCAACGTTGAAGAATGGATATGTATATACGACCTCTTGTGATTAATTGTATATAATAAATAAATATAGGAAAATGTGTAACCAAAACTATCGCAACGCCCGCCACAGGAATTGGAACGATGGAGTTCTTCGCACCGAGGGTCCAACCGAATTGCCCATCCGACCGGATTGCCCATCCAAACGGATTGCCCATCCGAATGGATTGGCAATCCGAACTGATTGGCCATCTGAACGGATTGGCTATCCGAACGGACTGCCATCCGAGCCGGAGCACAACATCACCTCCACTCCCCCTTTGCCTATAAATAGCCTTGTCACTTCACTTGAACAGTGAAGTGACAGCTCCCACTCGACCAGCACGCTCTTGGACCTTTTTCTCTCGATTTCTCGCGATCCCGGTAAGATCTCAACCTAAATCTTGTACTTCTATGATCTACACGCAATTCTACACCTTTCTATCTTTCAAATCTCAACTTTTAACCATGGAATCTACTGATTTGAGGTGTTCTAAGATGATGTCATCAAGAGTTCATATGAACTTCAAAGTGTGACCTCATTTCACCATGAACAGCTTAGATCTGAATGATTTCCACATGTTTTTAAACAATCCCATCTAAATTTATGTATCTAATCAAAGGGTGTGTGGTTTCGGGCTAAACATGGAAAAATCGTCAAGAACGGCCAGACCTGATGGAACGGGGTGGTTCCCGGCCGTTAGGACGGGTCGGATTTGATGGAATTTCAGTTGTTTAGCACGATGTCACACCGTCTCGGTCAAACCACCAATACAATACAATACCATTCGACCGGACTGCTGTCTGAACGAACTGACCATTCGCTTTAAGCCATCCGACCGGATTGCCACTAGGCCGTTTACTCACCCCCCCCCGTGTAGCGCACCGCACATCGCTTACGATACAATTCTATGATAGGGCTAGCTCAGATGCACTCCCAATCGATCCAATCAAGTGGTATTGCTTGCTGAACACACACTGTGAGTATACTTGAACCCTTTTTGCTTTTGCACTTTTTGGTGTAACATACGTTGCTATCAAATCGAATTACATCAATGCTCAAAACTACTTATCACTTGCGAATGACTTACATGCATAGTTATACGTGAATCTAGTTACATATGTGCTAGAACTTATACTCGCGACGTCCCACCATGACTAGTATAGTACTATTGCGCCCAACGGGGTCTAGTTTAGCAATCGCGATCGAAGCTCGAGGACTTAGCTGGTAGTATCAGTTTTGTGAGTATATATGCCATGTATTACGTTTATGTATGTGGAAATTCACAGCTTTTATCTATTACACTATTACATATCAAACCTGTATGCTCGCCAATACTTTTGTATTGGCATTATTTTAACAAATGTTGCAGGTTTAGTCGCAGTCTACATCAAACCATGCTAGGAAGTCTAGAAACTCACCTAAAATCTAGGTTGTCGGATTTGTATTGTTCGAGAGGACAAGAAATCCCTGATAACGTATGTGATTGTATTGTTTGTTAGTATGGGATAACTAATGTAATCAATATTGTCGCTTTATAGTTGTTATGTATTCTCTTGAGCAATCTGATTCGCCTAGTGCCGCGCCCCGATGATTCCGCCATCGGTTGGGGTGTGACACATGGTGGCGTGGCGCGACAGTAAGACCAAGGGGTGGTCGCGCGACGCGAGCACCAGGCTGCAACTTTCAAAAATTGTCAGAAACAGTCCCTGCACACCCAAACTTGCGTATTTGACGTATTTAACCTCCTTTAAGCCATTTTCAAGGCTCTATAAGGTCGTCAAAGTGTAGGGGACCTGAAATATGCTTGGAAATATCACGGATGTCAGTTCGTTTGGTCGTACGGTCACGTTGTTTGGTTATTTACGACTAAACTCGAACGGACGCGAAAACGAACCAAACTAAGCGACGAATGGTATTTTTGCATGCCGATCACTAAAATAAAAATATTTTATTGTCTACAAAAATTTTGGATGTCCAGATGTGGTCAGAACGTAAGATATGCGCGTAAATGCAAACTTACGCCGTTTTTTGACGCTTTTAGTCTCTATTGATCAAATACGCGTATTTTCGCATACCGAACCACTCAAGGCTTATTTCTAAGCTATGTTTAGGTTATATATGTTATGTTTAGCTTATGATCAAGTTTCGAACTGTACGTTGCCTTACGAAACGGCAGACTTTTGCAAGTTGACGCAAATAGTCCCTGTAAGCGAATAAACTTGATTTCGACACACAAAATCATCCAAAACTTATTTCTAAGTCATGTAAAGGTTATTTAAGGTATGTTGAGCCTATGTCACTGTTCCGGAGTGTTTGTTGCACTAAACTGGTTATATTTATGCATCAGATCGCGTATAACCTTCCAGAAAGCGATTTAAATCTTGAAATCGCACAAGAATTGATATGTGCAAATGAAACACATATTTATACAAATCCCAAGTATGAAATACAATATTTCATTGGTTTGGTATTTATATGATGGTTGAAGTGACACAGGTGTCACAGTCTCCCCTACTTTAGGAAATTTCGTCCCTAAATTTAATTTAGAGGAAACTTGTGAAGACAACTGTTATGGTTTCGCTTTCGAATGAATCCCTCGAACCCTAAGTAAAACTATGGGCCATGTTTGGATTCTTAGCGAAATTATCTACTGTAAAAGTGAAGTTCTTGTAGTAACAAAACATGGAGTTTCGAACTACGGACATAAGAACATTTCTTATGAAGGCTATCATAAGAAACTTGTGTGTGCTCGAAATTAGAATCGTAGAGTGTAAGATAAAATGACATTGGTCAGGGTCCAGGACTTCTAGTAACTTAAATAACGCTACGTTCGCAATGTAATAAGGAACACTTATATATAGCGGCGTATCCACCATGCCCCTTTTTACATTGTTCCCGTTTCGTTATTCTCATCACTATAGGTCTTTAACACATGACAAAACTTGCTGTGGTTTCTGTGCACTGAATTCCATAATTATGTATGCATCCATAATTACGTAATTCCTTGCACAGTCTGCACAGTTCATTTCATAATGCGTAGGGGGAAAAATCAATTGAATAAAGATGAAGCGATTTGACTAGACCACCAAAGGATCTTTTTAACTAGATCAACGAACGGTCTTTTTAACTAGATCAACACATGATCTTCTTAACTTGATTGTCGTACGATCTCTTAAATAGACCATTTAAGGGATCTTTTCAGCTATATCATCACATGATATTCCTAACCAGATTTTTAAATCAATCTGTTTATCTAGACCACTCAAGGGTCCAATTATAGAATAGTACTTTATAATCCAAGGGACTTAACCACAACGTAGAAGTCCATTAAGGATTTAAGATAGTACCTTTGGATATCCTACTATGAATCCCTCATATGAGATATGGAAGATTCTATGAGGATTTGGATAATGAATATTCGGATCACACAAAAACACAAGACATAAAGAAATCACATAAGCACATAATCACATAATTGTTTAACTTGATCTTTAATTTGTTATCTTTGGATACGGGTATTAAAGCATACCAGGAATCCAATCCGTGGATTTCATTTGGCGCTTCAAACATAAGGATGAAGATAGGAAGATCTTAATAGGAATTCGTCTTTGTTACTCAACAAGAAACGAGTATTTAAGATTTTTGGGGAGATCACGAGTGATCATAAAAATGACAGAACCACACGGGTAGTTTGTCTTGGTGTAGGCCTCGAAAGGTTGTATCAAACATTCATACAATCGCATCAGTTTCGCAAATAAAATTGAAACAACAAATTTTATTTATATAACAACTGAGTCGATTCAAACATCAAAAGATAACAACCAAGGAATTACAAAAGACTAATTGTTCACTGCGTTTGCCTCATTTATGTTAAACACTCGTCCACGCACTGGATTTGCGTTAACAAGTCTTGGGCAATTGTTGCGGTAGTGAGTATGGTCACCACAGTTATAACACGACCCAGGTGGAAATCGTGCTTGAACAACAGCAGGATTTGCAATAGCTTGATTCGCATAACGGCAGTTATTGATCAAATGTCCCAATCGCCCACAGTGGGTACATTTGTGACACTGCACTTGCTCCAGAAGATGACGGTTGCATTTGTTGCACAAGGGTGCGGTACCAACATAATTTTTCCTTTTACGAGGTTGTGCTGGCTGGTTTGGTGCAACCTGATTGTTCTGAGTAGTTATGGCGCAATTTTGAGAAGCCTTACGCTTCTTCTTTTTGGATGCATCGGCCTGTTTTTCCTTTGGTTCAACTTGTGCAGTCTTTTCAGATGGTCTTGGGTCACCTTTTCAAAAAAGCTTACCCTTCCTGATATGGGATTCAGTCAGGGTGGCAGACAATTTAATGGCCTGTCTGACAGTAGTAGGGTTGCTGCTAGTAACGATATCCTGAACCAAGTTAGGAAGACCATCAATGTACTTTTCAATCGTCTTCTCCACATGCGTAACCATGGCAGGACACAACAGGCTCAGTTCCTCATAACGGTCAGTATAAGCTCGATGTTCACCACTGTCTTCCTTTAGGTCATCAAATTCCATTTCCAATGCTCTAAGCTCATGACGAGGACAGAACACCTTCATCATTAGAGCTTGAAGCTCTTCCCAAGTTTGAGCTAGTGACACATCGGCACCCCTATCCCGCATCACACCGTTCCACCAGGTAAGAGCACGCTTCTCGAACACACTGGATGCAAATTTAACCTTACGCTCATTCAGACATTGCACATGCCTGAATGTGCTCTCCAAACTTTCGAACCATTGTAGGAGCGCGGTTGCTCCTTGAGACCCAGAAAACTTCAAAGGTTTAGCAGAGTTGAAGGTCTTGAAATTACACTGGGTGTTGTTGTTGTTATTGTTGTTATATAACTGATGGATCTGGGCTACTACGCCCGGGAGCACTGCAGCCTTTTGTTGAGCGACAAGGGCTGCAACTTCTTCATTAGTAAAAGGTTGAGCATCACGTCATGGAGGCATTGTCTAAAAAGAACAAGGGAACATGAGAAACGAGTGAGGTCGATGATTCGAAAAACAAAAGAGGTATTGAAAACATCGACAAAACACAAGGAAGGCGATTATTTGTTCGTTACCTGGAACAAAAAAACGACATGCAGAGACTAATCAAAGTAAATGGATCAATATAATGTATCACCGAAGACATGCTCGCCTATAAGTGAACACACACCCCAAGATTTCCTAGGTAAGAGTGACTGGTCCGTTACTGCGGATTTGTACGAATACTCTAGCCTTAGACAGAAAACTCAGGGTACAGGCATTCACCCTTCCAGTTTGCACATGTTCACATTATTTAGACCCAAACTTTGACGAGATTTCGAAAACTTTGAAGGTTCAAAACCTAGTAATCAATCATCCTAGAACAGATGATTGGTTTTCAAAGCGGATTGGAAATTTTGTGTTCTTGTTGTGGTTGTCACCTAAGGATAGGTGACGGTATTGTTTTGAAACTAAACACAAGATAACTTGTGTTAGGGTCCTAGGAAGTTTATAGTCTAGGTCAAAGCAGTACTAATAACCTAATTCCCTATAACCATTGGCTCTGATACCAACTTTTCTGTCACACCTCGACCACGTAAAACAACAAAACGTGGCGGAAACGTTGGGGAGTGTTGTAACAAAATCATTGTTTTATTACAAATTAAATGATTACAAATATTGTCTTTCAAATTTTTAAAGTCGCTAAGGCACGAGTCCATCCTATGTATAGCATGTATCAACAATCATCACATAGCAGCACCTGAAACATATGTAAAAATAGGTACGTCAGCATAAAAATGCCTGTGAGTTACATAGGTTTTATTGAAAATAGGATTCATGACTTGTAGGTTTAAAAAAAATGTTTTAACAAAATAGTCATGAACTTCAAAAATGTTTTCTTTTATAAATCATATAATAAGTGATGAGAAAACAGATGATATAAAAGAAAAATGCATAAATAAATAATTTAGTAAAATGAGTTTGTATAAAATATGTTGTTTGAAAAACAATATTTTGATAAAAAGGTTTGTAGTATATATAAAAATATACTTTGGTTTTAAGAAAGTCGAATAAGTAATATATTAAAATATATTTCAGTTCCAAAATAGTCAAACAGATAGTATATTAAATATACTTTAGTCGTCAAAATAACAGTTTTCAGTAGTATATCAAAAGTATACTTTGGTTTTATTAATAACATATTAAACTATGCTTTGGTTTTATAAATAACATATCAAACTATGTTTTAGTAATTAACAAAATATATGTTGTTTTGTACAATATCACACATGAGAGTATATCAAACTATACTTTTGGGAGTATAACAAAATATACAACAAAAATGTGATTTAAGTATTCAACCAAACCTTAGTGTATCAAAATACACCTAGGAGACTATAGAAATACCACGAAGGCAATTCCTATTTGGATAAAATATCGGTTTCTGACATTCCATACAACAGGAATGGGGTGTCAAATCCAACAGCGCTATATCATACTACCAATCGGTCTGGTGAACATAAAATAAGTACAATTCAACAATTAATTTTATAATCTTTGAAAAATCAGTGTTTAAACCATAAATAATCATTCAGTTTGTCAAAAGATAAGTACTAATACGTATAATCAATTATACTTTGAAATCATGAACATAACAAATAGGTACACATGATTCACCCCAAAACATTGAAAACAGTAAAATAGGGGACTATGAACTCACTTGAGATTGTTTAGAAGTCTTGAATAACAACCAAGCAAAGCTAGAGGGATCACGGAATCAAACGGCACCAAATATTGGTAACTATGTAAATAAACCGGACCTAAATCGGAAGATCGGATAGGATGAGGTTTCGTAAACCAAATGAGTATTGGAACTCATATGACATGGTTTAACAAAGCCTACATTCTAAAACGGAACCTATCCTAAGTGCTTACGACCCGTTACGACCCATTAAGGTAGCTTACGCTACTTTAACGCGTCGTTCGCGCAAACGCGCGTTCGAGACGTCTAACTAGTCCTATGACCAGTATTATATGCCTAATCATGTTTAATTATGTTGCATATTCAGTTAAGTGATAAAAGTTTAAGTTACGTGTGCTTAAAATCCAATTATGCATGAAAAGGGAATTTTGGTCATTTTCCTAAGGCATATAAACTACCTATCATACAACTACTTAAACTAGGTGACCATAAGGTATAACCTCGGAAGGTTATTCCCTATGCAACTATGGTCACTAAACATGCTTGGTCGGATCCTAATGATCGACCAAACGGGTCGGGTTCGAAAGTCTAAGCGGTGGTTTAGACCGCTTGACTTACGACTCTAAACAAACACAAAACTAGAAGTGACGAGCTAAGCATGTTAAAACATGCTTACCTAAGTTAGAAAACGGGTTTTGATATCAAAACAAAGTGTTTTGATACCCTAAAGTAGTTTGGTTGCAAAATACGCTTAAATGCGCATTTTGACTGAAACTACGACTCGTCACTACTGTGACAACCCTCAATTTACATGTATTCCGTACAATTTATTTAATAATAATTTAAGTGCTTGGTGACTGTGTTGAAACATTTAACTGCTCTCTGATTACTGAACTATACTTACATGAGCATGTTAACATACTGGTAGTATACAGAAAAGTCACTAAATGGTCCGGTATGTTTTCCTATGTGTTAGGAATAAATTGCGTTACAAAAATATATAAATAAGACACTTTACGGTACAATTAAACACTTTAACGGAACAGTATCCGACCGTACAACCGGACATTACCCGGAACACTAAATTTTTGTCATGGACATTATTTTACTATTTTATGGCTAGTCATGATCCCCGTATACCATAACACCCGCTAAAAATAAAACCAACTAACTTACACTATCATCTTTATTACATCTAACATATACTTACACTTTAGTCACAATATTTACAACATACCCCCCCCCCCCCCCCCCAACGATTTAGTTCCCAAGTGGGACCCCTAATATCATCCAACCATACTTCTAAGATTATATTTGATTAATTTATTTGATTCTTGCTTGTTGGACTACACATAATATATGGAGTGGATTATAAGAAGTATGGTCTTGAGATTGAACATCATTTCACTAGAGATCACATTCCATCTTTCACTCTTTCTCTCCTCACCACTCTCTCTCTCATTCGGCTGCCCCAAACCAAAAACACCACCATCACCTTTGCACCCTCATCTTCTTCATTTACATAGTCCATTCAAGCTTGGTGTTCATCCATGGAAGGTGCAACTTGAAGGACACTCAAAGGAGCATTGTTCTAGTCTTGTTCACCATCATTTCCTCATCACTTTGCATTAGATTCATCCCTAGCTATAAGCTAGTAGTAAGTCTCATCTTAACTTGTTCGAAATTTATGATTTGTAGTATGTGTGTTGTTGTTTAAATCACTAAATAGCGAGAATGCTAGAAAATGTGTAACATAAGTTATGAACATAAAAGCTACATAAAAGTTTACTTGTGGCTGATTTTTGAAGCGGAATCTTGTTGGTTTGAGGGTTGGGTAAATCATACTTGATGTTTAAAAGTTGTTTTCTTGCTAAATCCATTGTTCGGACACTCGTTGATGCGATTTAGTGATGTTTAAACTGTAAAATAACATGCTGATGCATTTTTACAGCCGCCTTCAACAGGCTGTAAACGGACTTTAAAAACTCGAAAAACGGAATTTCAAAAGCCTAAATCGTGTCTTTTCGAAAAACAAAGAAAATGGCGCTGGAATCGTATTTTTCTGATGTCGGTTACTATTTTAAAAATCTGTTTTCGTGACAGCAGCTAAGGCTGATTTTAACTGCAGTAAATTGGGCTGTACATTTTCGATCACAACTTAAAACCTGAACCGAACCAGCCCCTGAAACTTTTATCAAAAATGGTCACGGATGTATTTGTGACCCTCGAACTGGAATTTCGATAAACGGACTTACGAGGAATTTTTGACGAATTTTTCCGTAAACTGTGATCAGAATGTAACAAATCTGATCACAGTTCGGTAAACGATTTTCTATAAATTACTGATAATGAACTAGACCCCGATATTTTTACAAAATAATTTGTGGGTCGATTAGGACGTTCCGCAAAAATTTGGGAATTTTTGGAATAAGTTAAGTATTTTATTTAAATGTCCGAAAACAGCCGGTTTCGAATATAAATGCTGAATTGACGTAAGTTGTGACTTGCGTGTCTAAATGTCGAGTAGGCTATCGGTGAACGATCTAACATGTTATGTGTGTTACATGCAATATCGTATGTTTTTTTATGAGTGGGGAATGGATGAGAGGTTTATATGGGCATAAATTGTTAAAGTGTGTACCTGTTATGTGGACGAAGTAATGTGCAAATAAACCATACGTAGGATACGTGTTATGCATGAGAAACTGATTGTTATCCGTACCTTATTAGGACGTGATTGACCGACCTTGACTGTTAACTATATTTGAGAACCTAACCGAGCAAACCAAGGTGAGTTCACACTCTTTCTAAGGCATGGGGTTCCCAGGGGTTGGGAATGGTATTGAATAACTACTTGTACTATCATTACTATTAAACTATTTTTTACTGTCCTCGGATTGAAGGGCACGTACGTAAAACCTACGTACACTCATACTTACTACTGTCCTCGGATTGAAGGGCACGTACGTAAAACCTACGTACACGATCATAAGACCATCAACTCTATCACTTTAAGTCCCTCAATTATCGACTTAATCGCCGAGGCCTATGGCGAGCGGGTCATTAGTTAATAGCGCTATTAGGTTTAACAAACCTCACACCGTGCCAGTCGGACGGGTGTGTACTATTGGACTATGGGCAAAGGGTCAATGCTGATAGACATTGACTTAGGGCACCTCTTATATTTTCGTAGCAGTCGATACGCATGGTTTTGAAACACATGGGAAGCCCCCACTAATCATCGCACGCATGCCTGGACTGGCAGCAAGGATTAACGCGATACATGGTTTACAAAACGAACATATGATTTACGAAACGAATGCTATAACTAAACAACCAAACGTGAACTCACTCAACTTTGTTGTTGACTCGTTGTTACATGCCTTACAGGTCGCTAAACATTTGGAGCTTGCACGAGGAAGGAGTCGTTGTGGTGTGCGGACGGTTATGTCCAGTGTTTAATGTTTAAAACATTATGAACTTATTAAACCTATGTGTTGGACTTTAAACTTATGAACTGCGAACTTATGTTTTGAACCTTACGTTTATGCTTCCGCTGTCTAAATTAAAAACTTGGTTAGCTAGCTTTTGGTCACCAATCGTATTGTGGTTGTCTTTATTTACTTAAGTACGTTGTTCAGTATGATTGGTGGCTCGATCCTGGTCATGTCACGCCTCCAAGCGGTGATACCCCGCATGGTGGATTTTGGGGGTGTGACAGATTGGTATCAGAGCCATTGGTTATAGTGAACTTGGTTTTAAAAAGGGAAAAGCTTTTTGATATAACCAGACTATAACCTGTACAGTGCTCAACGATCCACAACGACGCTTCGCTCCACGTGCAAGACTCGACACCATAAGTGGTATGATTTATGTTATATTGTCGGTTAGATAGTTCTCACTGTGCATTAGATAATGTGGTAATTGCTATTTGAACCTTACGTGCTTACTCTCCACTATCGTCCCACACTTACGCCCTTTCGCGACACTTTTCCCACCTACGTTATTTCGTTGTGAAGATCATGGGTGGACGTTTGAACCTAACTCAAGCCCAGCTGACGGCTTTGATCAACGAACGAGTTGCTGAGGCACTCGCAGCTCTTCCTGCAGGAGGTATAACCTGCCATATCAACTCACCTTAGGATGTTTAGATCCTACCTCCGCAAACCAACGCTCGTGCTTAACTTTGTCTTCTATTCTCGCGCAATAGGTCAACACGCTCAGCCACCTGTTTGCACCTTCAAAAATCTCAAGGATTGCCGACCTAGTACCTTCAGTGGTACTGAGGGAGTTGTAGGCCTCCTCCATTGGTTCGAAAGGCTCGAAACTGACTTCGAGGTGCGTGATTGCCCTGAGTCTCGTAGAGTAAAGTTTGCTACTGGAACACTCGAAGGGACTGCATTGACCTGGTAGGAAGCACAGGTTCAAATGTTAGGACTGGAAGCTGCTAATGCCACCCCCTGGAACGAGTTCAAGGACCTAATTAAGGAAGAGTTTTGCAGTCGGGAAGACATCCACGAACTAGAGGTGGAGTTCCTCAACTTACAGATGGTGGGGTCTGAAATTGAGGCTTATACGAAGAGATCAAATGAATTAGCCACATTTTGTCCCACTATGGTAGACCCTCCCACCAAACGCATCGAGCTGTATCTCAAGGGTCTGGTGCCCGAAATTCAGAGTCATGTGACCGCAGCAAATCTTGGCACTATCCAGCAAGTCACTCGGCTTGCTCATCGTCTCACAGACCAGGCAGTAGAACAAAACAAACTACCGAAACGTGTTAAAGCTGCTACTACATGTGCTTCTAGTGACAACAAACGCAAGTGGGATGGAAACCTGAGCAAGGGATTAATTCTGGTTCAGCCTCTGGCGCAGCAGCAAAAGATAGGTGACTACCAGAGTCCCAGTCAGCAATTTTCTGGTATTCGTGGGCAGAGTGGATATCGAGGAGATCATCCAAAGTGTAACATATGCAACAGGCATCACAGCGGTCAGTGCAACAAGGGTCGTTGTCAGAGGTGTCTTAAGATAGGTCATGAAGCTAAGGATTGTCGAAACTCACGTCCTGTAACTCAAGAACAGCAACGACCGCCTCAATCTCCACAGAATCAGCAGCAACAACAGAGTTTTAAAGGATGTTTTCAGTATGATGCTAAAGATTACTACAAGAGACATTGTTCGCAAATAAACCAGGACCAGACTCAGAACCACAACCATGGAGACAGGGACGACCATGGGGATAGCCTTGGGGCAAACAAGGGAAACAATGACGCCAGGGCCGCGTGAACGTGATAGGTCAGGGTGACGCAAGGAATGATCCCAACGTAGTTATGGGTAAGTTTCTTCTTGACGACCTTTATGTTACTGTATTGTTTGATTCGGGTGCGGATACCAGTTATATGTCTCTAAAAGTTAGCCAAATGTTAAAACGTGCACCAACTCCCTTAAGCACTAAACATGTTGTAGAATTAGCTTATGACAAGAGTTTAGGGGCCACGCAGCTATATTAGCACTCGTTACAGACACATCAACGGAAGAGAAGAGAATTGAAGACATACCTGTTGTACGTGATTTTCCTGAGGTATTCCCTGAGGAATTACCTGGTCTTCCTCCTCACCGCCAAGTTGAATTTCAAATCGAGCTAGCTCCTGGAGCAGCGCCAGTAGCTCGAGCACCATATCGTCTAGCTCCATCAGAACTCGAAGAACTGTCCTCACAACTACAAGAGCTCTTGGAAAAAGGTTTTATACGTCCTAGCTCTTCGCCCTGGGGAGCTCCAGTATTGTTCGTGAAGAAGAAAGATGGTACTTTTAGAATGTGTATTGACTACCGCGAACTCAACAAGGTGACTGTGAAGAATCGTTATCCTCTTCCACGTATTGACGATTTGTTCGACCAGTTGCAAGGGTCGAGCTATTACTCCAAGATTAACTTGAGATCGGGATACCATCAGCTGAGGGTCCGAGATGAGGACGTCTCCAAAACAGCATTCAGAACTCGTTACGGCCATTACGAGTTCCTGGTTATGTCATTCGGGCTGACGAATGCACCAGCGGTCTTCATGGATCTCATGAACCGAGTGTGCAAGCCTTACCTGGATAAGTTCGTTATTGTGTTCATCGACGATATCCTGATCTATTCTAAGAGTCAGGAGGAACACGAGCAGCATCTACGACTTATGTTGGAACTTCTTCGAAAAGAGCAATTGTATGCCAAGTTTTCAAAATGTGGCTTCTGGCTTCGCGAAGTCAACTTTCTAGGCCATGTGGTAAACAAGGATAGGATTCATGTTGATCCATCCAAGGTTGACTCAATCAAGAACTGGCCTGCACCCCGCACACCAAAAGAAATCCGCCAATTCTTGGGTTTGGCAGGATATTACAGAAGGTTTATCAAAGATTTCTCCAAGATTGCGCAACCTCTCACTTCACTGACTCAGAAGGGTGTCATCTATCGTTGGGGTGATGCACAAGAGTCCGCATTTCAACATCTAAAGGATAGACTTTGTAGCGCGCCTATCTTCTCATTGCCCGAAGGCACCGATGATTTCGTGGTTTATTGCGACGCTTCCATCCAAGGACTTGGTTGCGTATTGATGCAACGTGACAAGGTCATTGCCTACGCATCACGCCAACTCAAGGTTCATGAAAGAAATTACACTACTCACGATCTGGAGCTGGGAGCAGTTGTATTCGCGCTTAAGATATGGAGACATTACTTGTACGGTACCAAGTGCACCATTTACACCGATCACAGGAGTCTCGAGCATATCTTCAAGCAAAAGGAGTTAAACAGGCGTCAACGCCGATGGGTTAAGCTCTTGAACGATTACGAATGTGCGATCAAGTATCATCCGGGCAAAGCCAATGTTGTGGCCGACGCCCTCAGTCGAAAGGATACCATACCTAGGCGTGTACGTGCTCTACAGCTTACCATCCAATCTAACCTTCCCACTCAGATTCGCGATGCTCAAGTTGAAGCATTGAAAGCAGAGAACATCAGGGCTGAGTCCCTACGAGGATCGAGTCAGCGGCTAGAACAAAAGGAAGACGACGCCTACTATGTAACAGGGCGTATTTGGGTTCCCCTCTATGCCAACTTACGCGAGCTTGTGATGGATGAAGCACATAAGTCTCGTTATTCAGTACATCCTGGTTCGGATAAGATGTACCACGACTTAAAAACCACATACTGGTGGCCTGGCATGAGAGCCCACATAGCAACCTACGTCAGCAAGTGCTTGACTTGTGCGAGAGTCAAGTCTGAATATCAGAAACCATCAGGCCTACTTCAACAACCGGAGATCCCGAAATGGAAATGGGAGCAAATTTCCATGGATTTCGTTACCGGCCTGCCCAGATCTCAACGCGGAAACGATACCATTTGGGTGATCGTAGATCGACTAACCAAGTCTGCACATTTTCTGGCTATCAAAGAAACGGATAAGTTTTCTACTCTTGCAGACATTTATCTAAAGGAAGTGGTATCAAGGCACGGAGTGCCAACCTCTATTATATCTGATCGTGACGCACGTTTTACTTCTGAACTGTGGCAAGCAATGCACAAGTCCTTTGGCTCACGTTTAGATATGAGCACCGCTTATCACCCGCAGACGGATGGGCAATCTGAACGCACCATCCAAACCCTTGAAGACATGCTTAGGGCATGTGTAATCGATTTTGGTAATGGCTGGGAAAGGCACCTCCCGCTAGTGGAGTTTTCGTACAACAACAGCTACCACACCAGCATCCAAGCCGCTCCGTTTGAGGCATTGTACGGACGCAAATGCCGATCACCTCTATGTTGGGCAGAAGTTGGTGACAGCCAAATCACTGGCCCAGAACTTGTGGTAGATACCACCGAGAAAATTGCTCAGATACGACAGCGAATGGCGGCAGCTCGTGACCGTCAGAAAAGTTATGCTGATAAGGGAAGAAAACCACTCGAGCTCCAGGTTGGGGATCGAGTGCTACTCAAAGTCTCACCTTGGAAAGGTGTAGTTCGCTTTGGCAAACGAGGTAAACTCAATCCGCGTTATGTCGGACCATTCGAAGTCATTGAGAAAATTGGCAAACTCGCCTACAGGTTGGATCTACCTGAAGAACTCAGCGGAGTTCACAATGTTTTCCATGTGTCGAATCTGAAGAAGTGTCTGTCAGATGAGACCCTCATAGTTCCTCTGAAGGAACTAACTATCGACGAATAGCTGCGATTCGTCGAAGAACCAGTAGAGATTACGGATCAAGATGTTAAGATCCTCAAGCATACCAGGATACCTCTGGTCCGAGTTCGTTGGAATGCTCGTCGTGGCCCATAGTATACCTGGGAACGAGAAGACCAAATGAAACTCAAGTATCCCCAACTGTTTAAGAAAAACGCAACCACTACTGAGGCTGAAGCTACAGCAGAATTTCGGGACGAAATTCCAAATCAACGGGGGGATAATGTGACACCCCAGGAAAATCAGGAAAACAACGCAACTTAACTAGCTTCCTCAGTAACCACGCGCTAAATTTCGGGACGAAATTCTCTTAACAGGGGGAGAATGTGACAACCCTCAATTTACATGTATTCCGTACAATTTATTTAATAATAATTTAAGTGCTTGGTGACTGTGTTGAAACATTTAACTGCTCTCTGATTACTGAACTATACTTACATGAGCATGTTAACATACTGGTAGTATACAGAAAAGTCACTAAATGGTCCGGTATGTTTTCCTATGTGTTAGGAATAAATTGCGTTACAAAAATATATAAATAAGACACTTTACGGTACAATTAAACACTTAACGGAACAGTATCCGACCGTACAACCGGACATTACCCGGAACACTAAATTTTTGTCATGGACATTATTTTACTATTTTATGGCTAGTCATGATCCCCGTATACCATAACACCCGCTAAAAATAAAACCAAGTAACTTACACTATCATCTTTCTTACATCTAACATATACTTACACTTTAGTCACAATATTTACAACATACCCCCCCCCCCCCCCCAACGATTTAGTTCCCAAGTGGGACCCCTAATATCATCCAACCATACTTCTAAGATTATATTTGATTAATTTATTTGATTCTTGCTTGTTGGACTACACATAATATATGGAGTGGATTATAAGAAGTATGGTCTTGAGATTGAACATCATTTCACTAGAGATCACATTCCATCTTTCACTCTCTCTCTCCTCACCACTCTCTCTCTCATTCGGTTGCCCCAAACCAAAAACACCACCATCACCTTTGCACCCTCATCTTCTTCATTTACATAGTCCATTCAAGCTTGGTGTTCATCCATGGAAGGTGCAACTTGAAGGACACTCAAAGGAGCATTGTTCTAGTCTTGTTCACCATCATTTCCTCATCACTTTGCATTAGATTCATCCCTAGCTATAAGCTAGTAGTAAGTCTCATCTTAACTTGTTCGAAATTTATGATTTGTAGTATGTGTGTTGTTGTTTAAATCACTAAATAGCGAGAATGCTAGAAAATGTGTAACATAAGTTATGAACATAAAAGTTTACTTGTGGCTGATTTTTGAAGCGGAATCTTGTTGGTTTGAGGGTTGGGTAAATCATACTTGATGTTTAAAAGTTGTTTTCTTGCTAAATCCATTGTTCGGACACTCGTTGATGCGATTTAGTGATGTTTAAACTGTAAAATAACATGCTGATGCATTTTTACAGCCGCCTTCAACAGGCTGTAAACGGACTTTAAAAACTCGAAAAACGGAATTTCAAAAGCCTAAATCGTGTCTTTTCGAAAAACCAAGAAAATGGCGCTGGAATCGTATTTTTCTGATGTCGGTTACTATTTTAAAAATCTGTTTTCGTGACAGCAGCTAAGGCTGATTTTAACTGCAGTAAATTGGGCTGTGCGTTTTCGATCACAACTTAAAACCTGAACCGAACCAGCCCCTGAAACTTTTATCAAAAATGGTCACGGATGTATTTGTGACCCTCGAACTGGAATTTCGATAAACGGACTTACGAGGAATTTTTGACGAATTTTTCCGTAAACTGTGATCAGAATGTAACAAATCTGATCACAGTTCGGTAAACGATTTTCTATAAATTACTGATAATGAACTAGACCCCGATATTTTTACAAAATAATTTGTGGGTCGATTAGGACGTTCCGCAAAAATTTGGGAATTTTTAGAATAAGTTAAGTATTTTATTTAAATGTCCGAAAACAGCCGGTTTCGAATATAAATGCTGAATTGACGTAAGTTGTGACTTGCGTGTCTAAATGTCGAGTAGGCTATCGGTGAACGATCTAACATGTTATGTGTGTTACATGCAATATCGTATGTTTGTTTATGAGTGGGGAATGGATGAGAGGTTTATATGGGCATAAATTGTTAAAGTGTGTACCTGTTATGTGGACGAAGTAATGTGCAAATAAACCATACGTAGGATACGTGTTATGCATGAGAAACTGATTGTTATCCATACCTTATTAGGACGTGATTGACCGACCTTGACTGTTAACTATATTTGAGAACCTAACCGAGCAAACCGAGGTGAGTTCACACTCTTTCTAAGGCATGGGGTTCCCAGGGGTTGGGAATGGTATTGAATAACTACTTGTACTATCATTACTATTAAACTATTTTTTACTGTCCTCGGATTGAAGGGCACGTACGTAAAACCTACGTACACTCATACTTACTACTGTCCTCGGATTGAAGGGCACGTACGTAAAACCTACGTACACGATCATAAGACCATCAACTCTATCACTTTAAGTCCCTCAATTATCGACTTAATCGCCGAGGCCTATGGCGAGCGGGTCATTAGTTAATAGCGCTATTAGGTTTAACAAACCTCACACCGTGCCAGTCGGACGGGCGTGTACTAATGGACTATGGGCAAATGGTCAATGCTGATAGACATTGACTTAGGGCACCTCTTATATTTTCGTAGCAGTCGATACGCATGGTTTTGAAACACATGGGAAGCCCCCACTAATCATCGCACGCATGCCTGGACTGGCAGCAAGGATTAACGCGATACATGGTTTACAAAACGAACATATGATTTACGAAACGAATGCTATAACTAAACAACCAAACGTGAACTCACTCAACTTTGTTGTTGACTCGTTGTTACATGCCTTACAGGTCGCTAAACATTTGGAGCTTGCACGAGGAAGGAGTCGTTGTGGTGTGCGGACGGTTATGTCTAGTGTTTAATGTTTAAAACATTATGAACTTATTAAACCTATGTGTTGGACTTTAAACTTATGAACTGCGAACTTATGTTTTGAACCTTACGTTTATGCTTCCGCTGTCTAAATTAAAAACTTGGTTAGCTAGCTTTTGGTCACCAATCGTATTGTGGTTGTCTTTATTTACTTAAGTACGTTGTTCAGTATGATTGGTGGCTCGATCCTGGTCATGTCACGCCTCCAAGCGGTGATACCCCGCATGGTGGATTTTGGGGGTGTGACAACTACGCCTAGTCAACGTGGTAATCAGTAGGTATAGTCACTGGTGACTATAACCATCGTGATTACACTCACGTTGCGAAGTTCAAACGAACTTCGTGTTGACCATTGACTAGTCAAAGCTGAAATCAAACACTGTTTGAATTTCTCGCTAGGAAAGCGATAAAAGAACGAAGGAAGCTTACAAAGGGTCCTTGCTAGGGAGAACTTGTTCTAAATCACTCAGGTATGAAGCAAAGGCTCCAACTTAGATTGTAATTCAGATCAAGGGTGAATGAAATGAGAAGATGGCATGGCTGTTTATACTTGTAGCAAGTTCATAAGATCAAAACAAGTGTTTGTGTGATTACCAAGCATTAAATCACAACCCTACAAGTGTTATGAGCAGGTTCAAAGCCTTGGAGAGGTGTTAACTTGCTCCCCAAAACAAGAAAATGGCATAAATGGTCCCTGAAATTCGATCTGCTGCACAAAATGTAGTTTCTGTCCAGATCACATGGTGGCGTGGCATGACAGTAAGACCAGGGGGTGGTCGCGCGACGCGAGCACCAGGTTGCAACTTTCAAAAATTGTCAGAAACAGTCCCTGCACACCCAAACTTGCGTATTTGACGTATTTAACCTCCGTTAAGCCATTTTCAAGGCTCTAGAAGGTCGCCAAAGTGTAGGGGACCTGAAATATGCTTGGAAATATCACGGATGTCGGTTCGTTTGGTCGTACGGTCACGTTGTTCGGTTATTTACGACGAAACTCGAACGGACGCGTAAACGAACCAAACTAAGCGACGAATGGTATTTTTGCATGCCGATCACTAAAATAAAAATATTTTAGTGTCTACAAAAATTTTGGATGTCCAGATGTGGTCAGAACGTAAGATATGCACGTAAATGCAAACTTACGCCGTTTTTTGACGCTTTTAGTCCCTATTGATCAAATAAGCGTATTTTCGCATACCGAACCACTCAAGGCTTATTTCTAAGCTATGTTTAGGTTATATATGGTATGTTTAGCTTATGATCAAGTTCCGGACTGTACGTTGCCTTACGAAATGGTAGACTTTTGGAAGTTGACGCAAATAGTCCCTCTAAGCGAATAAACTTGATTTCGACACACCAAACCATCCAAAACTTATTTCTAAGTCAGGTAAAGGTTATTTATTGTATGTTGAGCCTATTTCACTATTCCGGAGTGTTTGTTGCACTAAACTGGTTATATTTACGCATCAGATCGCGTATAACCTTCCAGAAAGCGATTTAAAGCTCGAAATCGCACAAGAATTGATATGTGCAAATGAAACACATATTTATACAAATCCCAAGTATGAAATACAATATTTCATTGGTTTGGTATTTATATGATGGTTGAAGTAACACAGGTGTCACAGT
This sequence comes from Helianthus tuberosus, assembly GCA_030545235.1. Classification (NCBI taxonomy): domain Eukaryota; kingdom Viridiplantae; phylum Streptophyta; class Magnoliopsida; order Asterales; family Asteraceae; genus Helianthus; species Helianthus tuberosus. The sequence goes on from JARYGA010001950.1 coordinate 99,093, forward strand.
CTCCCCTACTTTAGGAAATTTCGTCCCGAAATTTAATTTTAGAGGAAACTTGTGAAGACAACTGTGATGCTTTCGCTTTTGAATAAATCCCCCAAACCCTAAGTAAAACTCTGGGCCATGTTTGGATTCTTAGCGAAATTATCAACTGTCAAAGTGAAGTTCTTGTAGTAACAAAACATGGAGTTTCGAACTACGGACAGAAGAACATTTCTTATGAAGACTATCATAAGAAACTTGTGTGTGCTCGAAATCAGAATCGGAGAGTGTAAGATAAAATGACATTGGTCAAGGTCCAGGACTTCTAGTAACTTAAATAACGCTACATTCGCAATGTAATAAGGAACACTTATATATATAGGAAGTACCAGCGGCGTATCCACCATGCCCCTTTTTACATTGTTCCCGTTTCGTTATTCTCATCACTATAGGTCTTTAACACATGACAAAACTTGCTGTGGTTTCTGTGCACTGAATTCCATAATTATGTATGCATCCATAATTACCTAATTCCTTGCACAGTTCATTTCATAATGCGTAGGGGGAAAAATCAAATGAATAAACATGAAGCGATTTGACTAGACCACCAAAGGATCTTTTTAACTAGATCAATGAACGATCTTTTTAACTAGATCAACACATGATCTTCTTAACTAGATCGTCGTACGATCTCTTAAATAGACCATTTAAGGGATCTTTTCAGCTATATCATCACATGATATTCCTAACCAGATTTTTTAAATCAATCTGTTAAATATCTAAGACTTGTTACCTACTGGATTTTTAAACAAATTTAAATATAATTACAGTAGGTATAAGTTATGAACTCAGGTTTCAAAAAATGTCCTTAAAAGCATATGTGAAATGACCAAAATGCCCTTTCGGGCATAGTTTGGTCATAAATAGTAAATTTCACATATGTATGATATCTTACTGATGTAATGTGATAAATTAAATATTTTTACTGATTTCAAAAGACCATAAATTCAGTTTATTATAAAATCTCTTTTATAAGCATTAAAATTACCAAAATGCCCTTATGGGACTTAAATTGGTTTAAATTACTTTTTGGGCATATATGTTAACATCCTACTGATGTATTAACATATTTTAAGCATAATAATATTTGAGACCTGTATATAATTCATTTGGTTACCCGTTACGCGTTTACGCGTTCGGATCGGTTTATGTGACTAGTTTACGTAAAATAACCAAAACGGGTTTAACCTTATCATTAAATCCTCAAATTCCAGAATGTGTTTAGTTTACCCATATTATACAAGTATCCAAAGTTGTCGGGTCTAAACCACATTTTATTCCGGTCTCCGCTTAATCTAGCGTTTAGAACCGTAAAGTTTCTTTCTAGCTAGCCGGTCTAAGTCCTTGACTTAACTAAAGGCCCGTTAGCATCCTAATAGGTTATTAAAACTTCTATACAGATTAAGTAGCATCCGGTAGAAGGTACCATCATAAAGCTTTAGGATTTACGGCTGAGTTATCTTCACTTTTAAGCTCAGGTAAATACTTTTAACTTATTTTCCCTTATACGGGCTTGGGATACGGTATAATAATAATACCGCTTGGTCGGGTATGTAATCATTTAATCGGATTGTGATTAATAAATTTACATAACCCGTTTTAATCTCTCTTGTTTGATAACATAAACATTGGGGGTTAATTCGACCGTGTCCTGGATATCCTCGGCTCATTTCATTGGAAAATGTCCACGACCTATGCACGGGGTGTAGGCATACACCTGACAGATGAAAATGCTAAAATATAAACCCACATGTTGGGGATAACTCCTTTGTGGGTTCTATAAGTGGTAAGTCGGTTAATTAAGACCGGCTTTCAACCGGCCCCAATTGTATGACAAACATATAAATCTGTATACAAGATTATAATTAAATAATTGTCCCAAGTTATAAATGATTTGTGCCATGTGCACTTAAATCAATTTTTATAAATGTTTTTCAAAAGAGTCGGTTAATTGTATTTAACAGCGTAAACTGACGTATCTTCTAAAGATTGATTGACAGGTATCTCTCGTAAATAGACTGGAGCTATTAGGTGTCATAAAAAGGATCTTGCAAATCCCTAAGATGTCCGAAGTCTGTTATTTTTCCGTTTCTTGTATTTTATTTATGATCCGCCTGTGGATCTTATTACAATCCAGTCTGTATATTCTTTCGTCGAACACTCAGACATTATGGTTTGTAATAGTTTATTCACCAAGCCTTCCGCTGTGCTATTATATTGTGTGTATTGACAATGATGATATCAACTACGTCACGATACTCCCCACCGGGCCCACCGGTAATATGTGGAAATATCGGGGTGTGACAGGTTGGTATCAGAGCCAACATTGAGTGAATTAAACACTAACTTTTTGTGTTTAATCTCAATGACACAATAAGCACATTCCTTAGACTTTCGAGTCTAGGCTAATGACCGATTTATTCTTAACTTTCCTCTTATTGTTTATATTATATTTACTTGTTTCGACAGGTTAACTTCTTGGTAAGTGCCGCCACGTATGAGAGGCAAAGGAAAGGGACCAATGAGAGGAGGGTCATCGGGCCACGCGGGACCCTCCCATCGACGTACCCCGTCAGCGACTTTCTCTAGTTCCGACTCTCGGGACCATTGGAGTCATAACTTCGAGCCGGCGATACATTCTGTTTCGCTTGGATCCTCACCATCCGACCCTCCATACTTTGGGCTACCCACTCCTAACGAGCCCCAACATTCCCATCACTCTCAGGAGTCACACCATTCGAACCAATACCCCACCTTACCAGCAACCTCCTCCTCAACAGGAGCAAACCCAAGAAATACTGCAGAGGTTAGACAGGGTTGAGCGTGAAGCAGATGAAACCAAAAAGAAGCATAATAGCTTCCTCAAGGGCCTTGCGAATCTCATTAAAGGCAAGAAGAAGTAGGAAGTTGTTTATTTTGTCTTGTATTGTCTTTTAATCAAGTCCCTGCGAGGACATTTTCTTTATTTTCTGAACCAAGTCCCTGCGTGGACTTATTTTCTATTTCTGTAGCCCCTACGCGGGCAGTGTGTTGTTTCAAGTCCCGTTTAGGGCATCGTTGTACTAGTTTTATGATTTAATGAAGTTTATTTTTGATTTTTATATATGTATTTTATTACATCATCATGCTATATCATTTCAAATTTAAATTGATCTGCCAAAGAAATTCTTAAGGGTATAACCTAGCCAACATATTAATGGCTATGATGGTACAACCTTTTTAAGAAAATAACTCCCTGTTAACATCTGAAAACATGTTAACATTCCTGGTTGTGTGGTATGAAAAACCACACAAGCTTCCAAATGTACTTGGACTTTCCCAAGTCACTTTCGTAGCCTATATGATCTATATGAATCATGGCTAATAAACGTCAATATGATGTATACGCCTAAAACATCCAATTGAGATGTATGCTTACAAGCAAAGGTGTAAAAATGACAATGATAATTCTACTTTATAAACTTCTTGTCAATAAGGCGATGAACGATGTTCGACCCTTAAAAGATCACTGATCCCAAAGATCATTAGTTATATTCTAATCGTCCTTGTGACAAAGCCTTCTGCGCTATCTAAATGTCCTTCGAGACAAGCCTTGTGCTAAATGAAAATGTCTTTTATGACATTGACAGATGTGATTTATATTCCCCAGTCTAATAAATATAAAGAATTATATTCCATTGATTGTTATTTATCACTTAAAATGGTCTATGTGGTTTAATAATACTATGGCTATCTAATAATCAATGTGATAATTTATTGTATAATTTAAATAAACCATTATTGTAAAATTTTAGTACCCAAGCCATGGATGGATCTGATGAAGCAAGCAGTCATCTGCGGGAAGAAAACAATAATGAGGCCAGAATAAATCTTACAAACGCTGAAATGCAAGCCATGATTGACACCGCGGTTGCTCAAGTAGTAGATAAGATATTCAAGGAACCAAGTAATGTTCGGTCCAAAGCTCACTCAAAACCTTTGTCACAGTCACATGCATAAAAAAGGATGAATCTCAGCATTCATCCAACCAAAGATCTGAATCTCAAAAAGTGATGTTAAATCAGGCTCCTAAGTACAAAAAGAGTTGTACCTATAAGTACTTCGTCTCCTATAAACCGAGGGATTTTACAGGAGAAAAGGGAGCAATCGACTGCATGAAATGGTTAGACGAAATGGAGACTATGATTGACATCAGTGGATGTGCTAAGGAAGACATAGTTATGTTTGTATCTCAATATTTCAAGGGCGATGCCCTCACATGATGGAAAGCGTTAGTACAGTCCACTGGAAAGGTTCATTTATATAACCTTTCGTGGAGCAAGTTTGTTGATCTTGTGAAAGACACGTATTGTCCTCAGCATGAGGTTGAGAGGATTGAAACTGACTTCCTCACCTTGGTAATGAAGGACTTGGACTGTAGGTCTTATGTGACCAGCTTCAATTCGATGTCAAGGCTTGTACCATACTTGGTCACCCCTGAACCCAAACGCATTGCGCATTTCATCGGTGGTCTGGCCCCTGAAGTGAAAGGGAATGTTAAGGCTTCTAAGCCAGCCACTTATAGATCTGCTGCGGATCTATCCTTATCCATTACTCTTGATATTGTGAGGAGTAGGGCAAAGAAAACTACCGATGACGGGAAGAGGAAGAGAGAGGAAGACAAGTCCTCTCAATCAAACAAGAAGAACAAAGGGAACTTTGTTTCTAAGAAAGGGCAGTCAAATGACAAACCCAGGTGCAAGACTTGCAACAAAAGGCACTTCGGAAAATGCAACCAAGACCCACAAGCTAAACCATGTGGGATTTGCAAGAAGAAGGGGCACAAACGGTGGAGTGCTGGAACATTAAGGATGCAACCTGTTATGGTTGCAACGAAAAGGGGCACATCAAGACAAACTGCCCAAAGAATGCTAAGAAGCCCGAGGAGGCGAAGAAAACCAATGCAAGAGTTTTCCAGATGAATGCAAGGGAAGCGGTGAATGACGAGAATGTCATAACAGGTACCTTCCTCATTAATAATAATTATGCTAGAGTCTTATTTGATTCAGGTGCTGATAAGTCTTTTGTAGACCATAAGTTTTGTAAGTTACCGAATCTGCCTATTAAGACTCTAGACATAAAATATGAGGTAGAGCTTGCTGATGGTACCTTAGAATCAGCCTCAACTCTTCTTGATGGATGTTTTATATCCATTAAGAATCATTCTATCCCGTTATCCCTCTTGCCAATGAAATTGGCTGGGTTTGATATAGTTTTGGGCATGGATTGGTTGTCGCATAACCAAGCCCAAATCGCCTGCGATAAAAAGCTAGTTATCATCAAAACCCCTTCTGGTGAATCCGTCACCATCCAAGGAGACACACAGTATGGTCTGCCCAACAATGTGTCCATTCTCAAAGTATCGCAGTGTCTGAAGAGCGGATGTGTCATCTATATGGCACAAGTGTCAGTAAATGACCCAAAGCCAAAGATTGAAGATATTCCTATTATCTCCGAGTATCCTGATGTCTTTCCTGACGAACTACCTGGATTACCTCCGGAGAGGCAAGTTGAATTCAGGATAGACATTCTCCCAGGATCTGCACCTATTGCACGAGCTCTTTATCGTCTACCGCCTACTGAAATGAAAGAGCTCAGGACACAATTAGACTACTTACTAGAAAAGGGTTTCATTCAACCCAGCTCTTCGCCTTGGGGAGCTCCAATATTGTTTGTGAAAAAGAAGGACGAATCAATGCGCTTATGCATTGATTATCGCGAATTAAATAAAGTAACAATCAAGAATCGTTATCCTTTGCCCAGGATCAACGACTTATTCGATCAACTCCAAGGGGCAAGCTATTTCTCGAAGATTGATTTAAGATCTGGGTATCATCAACTTAAGGTCAGAACTGAAGATGTACCAAAGACAACATTCAGAACAAGGTATGGACACTACGAGTTTTTAGTGATGCCTTTTGGGCTCACTAATGCGCCAGCAGCATTCATGGACCTCATGAATAGAGTCTGCAAACCATACTTAGATAAGTTTGTCATCGTCTTCATAGATGACATACTTATCTATTCTCGTAGCCAAGTTGATCACAAGAAGCACCTTCGATGTATCTTAGGATTGCTTCGACAGGAGAAGTTGTATGCTAAATTCTCCAAGTGCGAGTTCTGGCTTCGTGAAGTCCAATTCCTTGGACATGTTGTTAGTGAGCGTGGTATCCAAGTAGATCCCGCCAAGATAGAAGCCATCATGAATTGGGAAGCACCGAAGACGCCAACAGAAATTCGTAGCTTTCTGGGTCTAGCTGGATATTATAGAAGATTCATTGAGAACTTCTCAAGAATAGCTGCACCATTGACTTCTCTGACCCGTAAGAATGTAAAATTTGATTGGGGTCCAAAACAACAAGAATCCTTTGAGATTCTTAAGCAGAAATTAAGCAATGCTCCGGTGTTGACTTTGCCCAAAGGAATCGAAGAGTTTGCCGTATACTGTGATGCTTCACATACCGGTATGGGTTGTGTACTTATGCAGCGAGGCAAGGTGATTGCTTATGCATCACGACAACTAAAGGTGCATGAAAAGAACTACACCACCGATGATTTGGAGTTGGGTGCCGTTGTATTCGCATTAAAGTTGTGGAGACATTATTTATATGGAACCAAATGTGTGATCTATTCGGATCACAAAAGTCTCCAACACTTGTTTAATAAAAAAGAGCTCAATTTGAGACAGCGCCGCTGGATGGAAACTTTAAATGACTATGATTGCGAAATTCGCTACCATCCAGGTAAAGCGAATGTGGTCGCCGATGCTCTAAGCCGAAAGGAAAGAGTTAAACCTATAAGAATTAATGCCAAGAGCATTGAATTGAAGAATAGCCTGAATAAAAGGCTATTAACTGCACAGAAAGAAGCTATTTCGGAAGCAACCTTCCAAATGAAAAGTTAGGTGTAACTGATGAACAGTTAGCACATGGTAAGGATGGAGTCCTCAGACTGAATGGAAGAATTTGGGTTCCTACTCATGGAGGACTTCGAGATGTAATCCTCTAAGAAGCACACAACTCCGAATATTCAGTTCACCCTGGAGGTGACAAAATGTACCAAGATTTGAAAGCAAATTTTTGGTGGATAGGTTTGAAGAAATCTATTGCCACACATGTAGCTAAGTGCTTGACTTGTGCTCAGATTAAAGCTGAACATCAAAAGCCATCAGGTCTACTTCAACAGCCTGAACTTCCCACATGGAAGTGGGAGATGGTAACCATGGATTTTATAACCAAGTTACCTAAAACAAGGCATGGAAATGATACTATATGGGTCATAGTTGATCGACTCACTAAGTTAGCACATTTATACGTGGATAAGATTGTATCCCTCCACGGAGTGCCGGTGTCTATTATTTCTGATAGAGATACTCGATACACCTCACACTTTTGGAAAAGTTTCCAACAATCCTTGGGCACTCGGTTAAATTTTAGTACTGCTTACCCTCCTCAGACTGATGGACAGAGTGAGCGTACAATTCAAACTTTGGAAGACATGCTTCGAGCATGTGTTATTGATTTAGGAGGTAGTTGGGATGACCACCTACCCTTGATCGAGTTCTACTATAACAATAGCTACCATACAAGCATTCAGGCTGCGCCTTTTGAGGCATTATATGGTAGGAAATGCAGAACGCCAGTTTGTTGGGCAGAAGTGGGAGAAGCTCAGTTATTAGGACATGATATAGTCCTTGAAACAACGGACAAGATTGTCCAAATTCGTGATCGCCTGAAAGCTGCCAGGGATAGGCAGAAAAGTTATGCTGATAAGAGGCGAAAACCCATAAAGTTTGACGTGGGCGATAAAGTTTTACTAAAAGTATCACCCTAGAAAGGTGTGATGCGTTTTGGTAAGAAGGTTAAGTTAAGCCCTAGATATATTGGACCATTCGAGATCATTGAATGTGTCGGCAGTGTAGCTTATAAGCTAAACTTGCCTGAGGAGCTTTGTGGAATCCACAATGTGTTCCACATTTGCAATCTAAAGAAATGTCTAGCTGATGAATCATTAGCTATGTCTCATAAGGATGTACAAATTGATGAAAGCCTGAGGTTTATTGAAAGACCAATATCGATCGAGGATTGTCAGGTTAAAAAGCGCCGAAGAAAACACGTACCTATAGTAAAGATCAAATGGGATGCCTGTAGAGGTCCCGAATATACGTGGGAAGTTAAGTCCACTATGCGACAGAAGTACCCTCACTTATTCCAGTAAAATCTCAGGGTCGAGATTTCTTTTAAGGGGGTGAGGATGTAACACCACATAAAAACGTGTCCAATTATGTAAAGACACGTGTCCTAAACTTTATATATGTGAAAGTGTTAGGATCTGAGTTTGGTTTTGATTGTGTTTTACGTTTGAATTAAAATGAAGATGAATGAGTTGTGCAGCGGAATTAAGATGGAAGCAAACTTTTCACAATTAAACAGGAGAATTGCTTTTAACATACAAGTTTAACATTGAACCGAATGATTGAATTTAATTTCAACAACGATTACAATTTGAAAGTATGCAACAAACTCCCCCTCAGCCTGAGCTCACAGTATTTGTTCGTGCAGGAAGAAGATAGTGAAAGAGCTAAATAGAACAGTGCATGGTACTGTTCTATTTATAGGCACGAGCAAACCACTGAGGCATCTAAGCTGACGTCACCATGAAAGTGACATCTAACCTCCTAACAAACTCTAACCCCTGATCTATACAACCTCTGCTATGCTAACTACTGCTATTACATTTCATTACATAAAGATAACTAAACTACTGCTGCATCCTTCCACTGATGTGAACCCAACAGTACTTGTCATGATCAGCAGAGCTTGACTCAAGGCAGTAGATTGAATCAGCAGAGCTTTAATCTTCCATCAGTCTTTTATTTGATCAGCAGTTTGTAGGTCAGCAGTTTGTACGATCAGTAGATAGGAGGTCAGCAAATGTTGAAACCACTTTCAAGGGGAGAGACATGTATACATAACATCTGCTTATGCTGGATCCACTGTTCTGATCCAGTTTTGGCTTTAATTATCTGTTCCTTTGGTCGGGTTCAATCCCAACAATCTCCCCCTGGAACAGATAATGCCAAAACACTTCATTATTTGAAGATCTTTATTGCCTCATCAACAGTTCCCTTATTTGCCCTTTGAGTTGTAACTCAAAGGTTAAGGCATCTGTGTCATCATCGTCCCTGCTAAGTGGAAGATCAAGGAGATCCTGCAAATCTTCAAGACTTAGGCCAAGTGCTTGTTCCCTTGTTAGTTTCTTCACTTTTCCACTAGACTTGATCACTGTCAGTACATGGGTCTGTTTATCAGTTTTCCACTTTAGTACTTTAGAGCCTGATGGGTTTCTTGGGAGATTTTTATTAGATGAGGTGTTTGGTGAAGCTGGCCTATTGATGACTGACTGAGCAGTACTTGCAGTTTGATCCAATCCAAGAGTTTCTACAATCATTTTCTTGATGCCTTCTTTTACAAGGTCATCTCCTTCTATTAGCTCTTGAATGGTTTTAGCACCCAACTGTTTTTGTTGCCTTCTTTTAAAGATGGCTGCACCAGCTGGAGCAGTGGATCTTCTGATTTGCAGCTTTGGTGGTCTTTTTGAGACCTCTGCCTCAGGATAGTCAGGCTTTTATGGAGCATTAGGATCTGTCTCTCAATATCTCCAAACTTTTGTAGGTAGCCCTGACTTTATCTTCTTTCCATCTCAACACTTGATTTAAAGACCCATAATCAGCTGCAGCTAATTCCTCTTTCATTCTCCTCAGCTCTACCTTTTTATCAGGTACATTCTTTTTGAACTTTGCCCAATCTGGAGGAGTATGTTTCACTTTATTCTTGATCATGTCTTGAATCCTGGCTGCTTCACTTTCCAGCTCAGGAATGGTCCAATCCTTATACATGTGTTTTTCTCCTTCGTATTTCTTGTGGGCCATGATGTTTTCAACATAATCTTTTCTCAGGGATTCATCTGCCTTTTCTAATACTTGTTGGCACACATTCTTTGCAAATTGTTCCAAAGATCTGACTTGTGTGAGCAAGTATTGATAGTTCTGCTGAATTTCTCTATCAGATTTCCCTTGTGAATTTCTTTTTGAGATATCCTCTGCTTGTTTAGCTTTGACTTTCAGATATTCTTCAATATTATTTGGCCTTGGATATCCTTCAACAGATGGCAAACTCCTTTTAGCAGGATCATCCTCATAGTAGAAAGATTTTATTTCTTCTCTGACTGCTATGAGTTCAAGAGGAAATTGAACACCTGCAGGAGCTAATGGTTTTTGAATTTGAGCTGATGAGAGAGGAACAGGCTTTGGTATTGTAACAAGTGATAGAGATTATGAAGATGTTGGTGGTGGTGATGGAGAATCATCATCAGGAATGAAAATCCTTCGCCTTTTTATTATAGGAGAGGCTGATGATGTTTTAGGTGGATCAGTGGTGGTGTTTTTGATGGCAGTGGTTTGTGATTGACTAACTGTTGTTGAAACAACTGGTGTTTCAACCACTGTTGTCATTACAACAGATGTTGTAACATCTGATGTCTTCTGCTTTTTGGCAGGAGGAGATGGTGGTGAGGTTGTTTTTTGGTGGTGATGGTGGTGGTGGTAAGGCAGTGGTTGTGGTGTGTGTTGAAGTGGTGTGTGTTGAAGTGATGACAGATGTTGAAACAACTGAAGTACCCGCAGATGTTGATACAACAGGAGTTACAACAACTGTTTGGGTGGAGGTTTGATGTTGGGGGCTTTTGGACGGTGGTTTTGGAGTATGCTTTGTGAGTCTGGATGTTATGGATTTGGGTTCCCTCACTTTTCTAGTGAGATTTCTTTTTGGCACAGGATTTTTAACATCCTTTGGCTCAGAACAACCCTGCGCATTCAGCTCCATGTAAGCTCATTTCTCCTCATTCCATCTTGACATATCCTTTGCCTCTCTGTCCCTTTTTACACTTGCTATAGCTTCATCAAGTGCATTTTGGGTAACATCGACCTTTTTGCTACCATCTGGCAAGGGAATCTTTCTAGTCATGGTATCCTTTTCAGGTTCAATGTAAAGACCATCATCTATTCCCTTCTTCTTCCACTCCTGAATTTTCTCCCCCTTTTTGGCATTATCTGGGGGTAATTGATCAATAAAGAGAACAGTTAGAGGAGCAGTGCTAGTGGTTTTCAATATGTGGGCCTTGAGAGCCTTGATGTCTGCTTGTGTGTTCTTGAACCTAGACTCCATTGTGTTTCTCAGCTCTTTTACATGTATTGCATGTTGCTGATCAGCCATTTGTTTTTGTTGTTCGAGAAAAGGTTGAAATAGATTCCAGAGCTCATTTGCAGCAGGTGCTTGTGGTGGAGCAGGTGCTTGAGGTGGAACAACAGTGGATTGCACCTTTTGTACTTTCAACAACTGATGCAGCATTTCTTTAATTTCTGCAACAGAGGTATCCAGTTTTTCAACTCATTCTGTCAATTCTAGGTACTTTAAACCATCACCCAATTTAATGGGATCATCTGATTTCCCACTAGCAGTGGTTTTATCAGTGGTTGAGGTAGGGAGTGTACTCCAAAAATTAACCACTGATGCCCCTTTTTCTTGGTACTGGGGTCTTCTTCCTTCAACACTTGACAGCCTTTTGATGTTACCAGAGGGTAAAATAAACTCACTGGTGGATATCAGAGGTGTTATGGAAGGAATTGCCTCTAAGGAAGTCTTATTGATGTAACCACTGTCCAAATGTAAACCAGTGGGTTCAACATTTGTAGTGGCTGCTTCACTTGGACTACCACCAAGAGTTACTTGTAACTCAAGGGGTGTAACCTCCTCAGGTCTTGTTGGTGGGTTAGCTATGATTGATACATCAGACCCAATCATTTGTTGAAGTATATTCTCATTGATAGGTGATTGAGAAGGACTGGTTTGTGCTTGGTTCAGATCAATAGCATCCAACAATAATTTAGTTGGTGGGGGAATTGTGGATGTGAGGTTAGGAGTAGAAAGAGAATTTGCCCCAGGCATTGGGCTGTGGATGATGGAAGCAAGTGATTCCAGAGCATCATATTGTGGAGTCCCTATGTGTACAACCTGTTCTTTTTTAGAAGAAGCAGGAGGAGTTTCAGTTATGGGTTGAGATATTTGTACCAACTGCTGTGAGGAAGTAGCAGCAGTGGTTTCTTGTGACTTTTGTGTTGTAACTGGCAGTTGCTCTGGTATCTCATCCTCCAGAGTTGCCTTTTTGATAGGTTTGGGGGGTTTTTGAGTTTTCTTTTTGTTTGGCTTTTTGGTGATTAAAGGTGTGGGTTTCAAAGCAGTTGTTTTGCTACTTTGATCACCTTGAGCAGTGGGCTCAGCAGCAGATACCTGAGGAGTAGTGGTAGCTGCTAAATTCTGCTCATGCACCTCTGCTTGTGTTTTGCAAGGTGTTGAAATTCTTGTAAAAGTTTCAGCAGTTAAGCTGTTTATTTGAAAAGATTCACCTTGTTTTATTGCAGCAGCATCATTCTTACCAAGTTTCTTTTCAAAATAGTAACTTAAAAATCTTGGAAAAAGTAAGAATGGCTTTTTATCAACATTTTTAACCAGATCATTAAAGATTTCCCGGGAGTAATTGAAATCTTCATCTTGAAGTATAGCATATCCCAGATTTTGAATCTTTAATGGTCTTTCATTAAAAGAGGTGGTTTTGTTTGAAACACACATAAGCAGAGTATGAAACAAAAATCTTGTTACAGGTGGAAAATAACCTTTTTGTAAGGTATCCTTTTTCATTTGCTCTGCATAACCCCTTTCAAGGAAATCAGTTTTTAACTCATTTTTAGGAAAAGAAGTTTTACCTTGCTGATCATTGAGTTCAAAGACTTCCGAGATGGATTGTGGGGTAATTTTGACAGCTTTACCCTTTAGAGAAAAGTTAATGGCTATGACAGTCTCACCTTGTTTGTCAAGGGTTACATTTTTCCAGAACTCTCTTTGGGTCGCCAAGTAAATTGGTGCGTCTGCTATTAACAAAGTTTTATACCTTGATGCAGACATGATATCAATGATGGAGTCGAAGATGTCAGTGGTGCTGGGTTTTGTGAGAAGTCCCAGAAGATTGTGAGAAGGTTTGTAAGGGATTTCGATGGATGTAGCCTTTTGAGAGGCCTCTTTTGAAGATGATTTGGAAATGGGTTTTGCAGATGGCTTCGATTTTGTCATTTTGAAGATGATGATCGAAGAAAGTTGTGAAGAAATTTTTGGAAATAGGATGAAAACTGCTTTGAGAAAGGAATTTTTAAGAATTCAATTTGACAGTAAAACCCTGTTTGGGGTTTTGAAAAGGGGTTTTATGGAGAAAAAGTGAATGCTGACGTGGCAGCGGTTCCAAAAGGTCTGACCGCTATGTACTGTCCACGTGCCAACCCCTGATGAAATGAAGGACAGTACTTTTATGAAAACTACTGATGAAAGGCAGTGGTTACAACGGTAACAAATGGAAGCAGTGGGTGATTTTCACTATCAGTGGATAGCACATCGGTGGATAAAACACTGATTTTGAGCATCAGTGCTTATCAGGAAAATGAGAGAACAGGGGTTGACTTTCAGCAGTGGACAGACTTTGAAGTAGAGCAGACTTTTGAACAATCAGTGGTTATGGCAGACTTTTAAGGATTTTAGTGAAAACTATTTTTAGCTATTTTTAAGGATGGATTTTTGATTTTCTGAAAACATTTTAATGCTTTTATTCATAGAAAAACAAGATTTTGCTTGTTATTTCATGTTTAGCATGCCAATCCTAGAGACCAAGCTTTCAAAGGTGGATGTATCTAATGCTTTTGTGAGCACATCTGCCAGCTGGTCTTTAGTTGGAACATGATGCAGAGAAATCAAACCTTTTTCATAGCAATCCCTCACAAAGTGATGTCTGATGTCGATATGTTTGGTGGTTGAGTGGGAAACTGGATTTTTGATGATATTTTCTGCTGCCTGGCTATCCAACATGAGTGGTGTCTTTAAGGCAGTGATACCAAAATCCAATAACTGATTTTGAAGCCACATGATGTGGGCTGTACAGCTTGCAGCAGCAATGTATTCAGCTTCAGCAGTGGATGTTGAAACAGTTGCTTGCTTTTTGCTTTGCCATGAAACTAAGCAATCACCTAGAAACTGGCACCCTCCTGATGTGGACTTCCTTGTGGTGTTACATCCATCAAAGTCACTGTCTGAAAATCCTGAAAGCTTGATATTCCCATTAGCTGGATACCAGATACCAAGTGTGGGAGCACTTTTTATGTATCTGAATATTCTTTTTACAGCAATAAGGTTGGATTTTCTAGGGGCTGATTGACTCCTTGCACAGACACATGTTGCAAACATGATGTCTGGCCTAGATGCAGTTAGGTACAAAAGAGACCCAATCATGCTTCTATATAGAGTTTGGTCAATCGGCTCATCCTTTTCATCAGACATGACTTGCTTATTTGTTTCCATGGGTGTGCTGCATGGTTTACAATCATTCATATCAAATTTGTTTAAAAGTTCTTTAGAATACTTTCTTTGATGAATGAAAGTTCCATTTTGCATTTGCTGAACTTGGAGACCAAGAAAGCATTGCAGTTCACCCATTGCACTCATTTCAAACTCAGCTGTCATGAGTCCCTAAACTCTTCACACATTTTATTACATGTGCTTCCAAAAGTAATGTCATCCACATAAATTTGGACAATCATTAAATCCTTTCCTCTCCATTTTAGAAACAGTGCTTTATCAATGGTACCTCTTTTGAAACCATTTGAGAGTAGAAAGGTGGAAAGAGTTTCATACCAGGCCCTAGGTGCTTGTTTCAGGCCATACAAAGCTTTGTTTAGCTTGTAGACATGATCTGGATAAAATGGATCCTCAAAACCTGGAGGTTGACAAACATACACCTCTTCTTGAATTGTACTATAGAGGAAAGCACTTTTGATATCCATTTGAAACACCTTCATGTTGTGGTTGACAGCAAAGGCCAGGAATAATCTTATAGCTTCCAATCTTGCTACAGGGGCGAATGTTTCATCATAATTAATCCCCTCTTCCTGTCTGTAACCTTGAACCACAAGCCTGGCTTTATTCTTGACAATAATGCCCCTTTCATCAGTTTTGTTTTTGAAGACCCACTTTGTGCCGATGGGACTTACATCTTTTAGCAGTGGTACAAGCTCCCATTCTTGTTGTCTTTTAAACTGTTGGAGCTCTTCTTGCATGGCTTCTACACAGCTGTTGTCTTTTAGTGCCTCTTGATACTTGACTGGCTGATGGAGTGAACTTTACATTCAAGGTCTCCTCCACTGCTTTGGTCCGTGTATTAAACACTTGTAAGTCCCGTTAACCGGATCTTTCAATGATATCAAACAATCACCAAGTTTGTGCGGAATCCAAACTTGGTGAGATTCAAGATAAACCGAAAAACAATTGAAAAACGAAGAACACAATACCGAATCACTTTCAAACTTGCACACGATTCTATTACTATCAACTAGCAAAACCGTCTGGTACAAGTTCCTACACCACAATCGCCTCTCTCTAGCTTCTTTAGAACTTTTGTAACAATGAGGTTCAAACCCTAAAACAAGTCAAAAACTTGTTTATATACATAGACAAGCCCATCTCCCACATGGGCTCCCCTTGGGCCTGCTTGGCCCACATGGCCTATAGCTTGGCCCAAGTGACCTATAAAGGTCCACAACCTAATATAAACTAACCCGGTAAGGCCCAGTTCATAACCATAGCCCGTTGTGTTAATTTGATGCGTCAGTCTCACACTTTAGGGTCTAACAATCTCCCCCTAGACTGATGCCATCAAATTGTCTTCATAGCGTGAATTCAGCAACGTCTTCAACGAAGTCTATGGTTGTCGCTATGCTGCAGATGTTGTGGAAGTTCTTGACTTCTGAACTCTCAGTACTGGGTCTCTTTCTTCAACTCTTGTGGTTAGCTTCATATCAGGATCTCGATCAGCATTTGCTTGAAAATCTTGTGGAAAAGAATGTGAGAGGAGGATTCTCAGCAGCTCTTTTCTTCTTCAATCTTTGTCTTTCAAGCAGTTTCATGGTACTTCTTCAAATGTACTTTCACTGTCAGACGGCGTTTCGTATCCGGTTCTTCTGACTCAGGTACATCTTGTAGTCGTGCTGCTCCATGCTTCGTCAGCAGCTAACAGCATCTCAGTCTTCAACAACCCCTGTTCTTGATTAAAATCAAGTTCTGCACATGCTCACAAACTCATAAGCAAACATTTCTTATGCAACAGGGAGAGTACCACATGAACACTAGGTACATGAAATTTCACAATTTAAATTCTTTTAACTTTTGATGATCAGTCAAATCTTCAAGAACGGTTACATTTTTAATTTTAAGAAAAACAAATAAGCACTCTATTTTTGGATTTTTGATTTTATAAAAAAAACAAGACACTATTTTTGTATTTTTTAATTTTTCAAATTTTTATTTTTAATTTAAGAACTAAAAACAAATAAAAAAAACTCAAAATATAAACAACTACCATAATATACAATTACAATTGCAATGGGATCAAAATTCGTTCTCAGGCAGACTAAGGAACACTTTTCAGTGCGAGCCTAATCAAACTGGTCTATGCGATTGCCAATATGTTTGTCCACTTAAACTTTAACGCTCAACTTTCAATTTTTTAACTTCGTGATATGCTTAAGGTAATATTATACTATTATACCTGTGTGTCCCATTCCAAGACATACCCCCGCGATCAAGGTAAGCACAACAATTCATCGTAGCAGGTGAGTATATTGATGTCATCCTTTAAAATATCCTGACTGTGTCTAGGTCTGCATATAATCTGTTTTATCATGTTTTGATTTCTTAACAATGAACACCCAAATAAATACTAATCAAATCCTGGAAATATAAATAGCACACTCTATCATGCAAGTATCTTCCCTACCACATATTTCACAAGTCCAATCCAGATTTCTGAAATCTTAACTGGGAATAGGTTGAGAAGAGAACAGAATAGATCTTTTGCAGAAATGGTATAATATACAGATCAAATGAGTTTTTCTCAGTTTGATATAGGTTTCTTGGGTTTCTTTTGGGCACTTGAGGGCCTCTTTCGGGTGTATTAGATCTATAGCACGACAACGTACAGCTAGGTTAGCATGTATCTGGATGCAGCAGAAGCTGTCGTTGCCTAGCACCTCCAGGTCAGCATATATCTGGATGCAGCAGAGGAGGTACACGACTTTTTTCAGAGAAGATTTCAGAATCAGATCAAAATTGTGTGTATCGGGACAACATACAGACATTCAAATAGAAATGAGCTAATTCCAATTGACTTTCTTTCCTGGGTTCATGTACAATTTTAGTTCTGAACAGAATGACAGCCAAGATATCCTCGGATGATTCAACAATATAAAGACCCGAAACCTCAGATGTTGGCTATCTATCAACGCAAGATTTAAGACCATAAAATCATACGCCGTTGGTATGTTACCCACATGGTACATAGTTCGTTATGTTTATAACACTTAGTATCTTTTATCATTTTGAGCGTCAAGCCTATCGACATATCGCAGTAGATCCTAGTCTTTTCAGCTATGGCACCTTACATGTGTTAGTCAAAACCCTTTAACACGAACATTTATTTCACTTCCCATATCATGCAATTTCTCTTTTTGGCTTTTTTCATTTTTCACATGTTTTTGTATTTTTCTCATTTTCTCCCCCTAAAACAATACATATTTACAGTAAACTCAGCAAACTCTTTTTGTATTTTCTGAGTTTTCTCCTCCTAAACTCTATATCTATCTATATGTTCCTCTCTCCCCCTAAATTTGTGCATAAATCTTGTATTTTTGCGCAAATTTACCATTTACTAGAGAAAGGAAAATTTATATACAAAGTAATGAACTAAGAAAGAAAAAAATATTTTTGTGTAATCGTTCCGTCATTAGATTGAAGACTAATCAAATTCAAATCAAAGTACTGAATTTAAATTGTACCTTTTGCTGATCTTATCTTACTTCTCTTATCTCCTCCAAAGGAAACATATCATCTGTAAAAAAAATTTGAACTTTTTGCAACAGAGAAATGTTACCCGTTTTTATCTCTGGAACAACCGCTATCAACATTTCAGAGATTGTCAACAGCTCCTCCTTGGTTGTTCCTGAAAGGTAAGGAGATTAATAAGACATGGGTACCCAGGCCATCGTGGTCCTGGGATTTCCTGAAGCATCAAAATAAGACACTTCCTTTAAACATAAGTCCCCTTTCATTTCAAGGATTGGAGACGTTGCTGCTTTGGATTTGGGTTTCCAAATCTGTTTCGGTTTAACAAACGTGTTTGTTGCATTCGGTTGAGCAACATTAGCTGATTCAGTTTTAGAAAGACGTTTTTGTTCTTGAACAGCCTTGCGTTTGTTTTTAGCAGCGTTCCAATCCCCATCAGAAGGTTTAACCTTGGGATTCACATTCTTCATTGCCTTAGGTGATGATACCTTCATTGGCTTAGAATGGTAGTTATCCTTAGGTGTAACCCTCTGATTTTGAGCATAATACGGTTCATGGGGATGATTTGTGCAGTTCCGAGCAATGTGACCAGCAATGCCGCAATTGAAGCATGTTTGTCTCTTCACGTAGAAGGCATTCTGATCATCTTGTGTATCTCTTGCAGGCCCTGAAGGATGAACTGGTCCTTTTTGTGCTTGTTTTCCTTGCACATTTCTTGCAAACGAGGATGAATTTGGATGTCTGTACTTGTCGTTTGCTGGGGCCTTTTGTGGTGGAGATTTCTTTTGATTCTTCTTGTTTTGTTTAGACTGCAAGTCTTGTTCAGAAATCTCACCAGTCTTTCCGAAAGCTTTGTTAGCACAGTCAAATGCATATTTCTCACATTTGCCGTTAATGACTGGCTTAACAAAAGCATTTTTCACGTCACGGGTCTTTTGAGAACTATTGCTGCCCGTTGAGGACTGTGGAGAGCCTGATCGTCTGTGATGTTTAGACTTCTTATTTCCGCGTCCTTTACCTACTCGCTTCGGCTCTTGTTGCTTGATCTGAACCTTTTCATCACTAACAGAAGGCTCAGATTGTTCAGCTTGCGTACTTGGAGCCTTGTTCACGTCAGTTTTCACTTCATCAGCTTTGGTAGGATCCGAGACTTCTGGTTTATCAGATGAAACACCAGAAACTTCAGCTGAAACATTAGACAAATTTTCAGCACAAGACGATTCTGCACATGACACCAATTTCTCAGAATCAGCTACTTCCGATGATTCACATTTGGAATCAGATGGTTCAGCTAGCTCATTTGTTTTGTTTGCCGATTCACTCTCTGTTACGCAAGCATCAAGGTTTTCACCCAAATCATCAGGCCTGAAATTAATCATAGAGCGAAAAACCTTAAAAAAATCAAACGTCGAAATAGAGTCTGGATTAGGTTCATTTATTAAATTTTCAGAAGAATCAGACTCTGATGCCTGTTCATCCCCAACTACATTTTCAACTTTTACTTCAACTACTTCATCTGCAGGGGAAGACGAAGCATTAGGATCAAAAGTACCCTTTGAAACAAAATTTACCGAAGGACTCGCTCGTTTATCAAAAGGTCTGCTGTTGATTGATGACTTATCAGTTCTAGGACCGTAAGCCATCTTGTCCTCATTCATCAATTCCTCCTCAGTCATGGGTAAATATGTGTAGTTGTCATTATATGGAGGAGGAACTTGATTGAAACCCAAACCACACCCTTTCTTTTCCTTGTATGCGAGCTGGTGATCACACAAGTTTTTGACTAATTTGCTGGAAAAATCAAACTTCTTAATATTAAGCTCATTTATTTTATATCTATCTCTGATATCTTCCAGTTCCTTAGTCACAGCGCACAGTTTCTCTTGAACATATAAGAGTTGAGATGATTTCACACTTACATCATCCTTGAGTTTGACGATGTCTTTTCGCTGAGCTTCAATCTTTTCTTTATAAAGTTTTTCGTTTTTTGATAAAGTAAAGTTTTTATTTTTGATATCTTGATAATCTTGTATTAGCTCAGCGTTGTGTAACCGGTAATATTCTACTCTGCCCCTACATTCAGGAGTGCAAAAGACAGAAAGTATCTCTTCTTTAGTGATGAATGTCATAATTTAAGTGGGTGGTTGATACTTTTGTTCTTCTTCTCAAAATACAAACCAAACAAGAACTCGTGTACTCGCTAACTCAAACACTCAGCAGTCGAATGAACCAGCTTTCTAAACCGCACCTCAAAAATCTCTCAAAACTTATCACACCAAACCAAACCAAACTTTTTTTTTCTTATTTTAATTAGAATATAAAACAAACTATTATTATAATTATTAAAACCAAATGATTATGGAATGATGACACCAATGATTAATATGATAATTATTATAATTATTATTATAATAAAACAAAACAAAAACGATCGTCTTCTTTGTAAGGTCCCGAAACCCTAAAAAAATTTCAGCCGCCGTCCCGACTTCTTCTTTCCCGATGAAATAATATTTCCCGACAACAATCAGACGATGATACAGTAAGAACGATCAGACAAACAGAAAGATGGTGAAGGTGGTTGTCGTCGGAAGTGACGAAGCACGTCGATGACGATGGTGGCGGATGACGCTGACGGTGACCTGAGATGGGGTTGATGAAGATGAAAATGGTGATGAAGTGAACGATGATGAAGATGAAATATGATTGCCGATGATGAAGGAGGGATGATGTCGGCGGAGGACGGCAGTTGACGATGATGATGGAAGTGGCGGTGATAACAAATGAGAAGATGACCAGTGATGAATGGAGATTATCAAGCAGTGATGATGATTCGAAGCGAAGGAGTTGCAGGTTTCCGGCGACTCAAAGATCCGTGACTCGAGACCTTTGATGATTGCGACTCGAAAACAAAACAAGATGACTCGAGATCTCTGATGCGACTCGGAACCGAGGTTGCGACTCGAGACCGTGATGATGATGATGAGTCGAGACCGGGTGAAGATGTGAGTCGAGACCGTGATGATGATGATGAGTCGAGACCGGGTGAAGATGTGAGTCGAGACCTTGAGAGCGGTTGTGAGTCGAGACCAGTGATGACCAATTGTGAGAACAGTTTCCTAAAATGATGGACTCGAAACCGTGTGGAGGAGATGACAGCTGTGTATAGATATGGAAAGTGAACCTTTCAAATTTTTCAAAACTTTCAAACAGTTGGAATTCCGAGATTTTTTGGATTTTTCAAATCAAAATTCGGGATTTTCTAAATCTTTTGAAGATAATTTTAAAAAATTCAAATACATAGGTAAATCAATTAACACCTTCTCAAAAGATTAATATACCAAAATATGACAATTTTTCAGTAGAAACTCGATGAACACTTTGAATATCGCGAAGAACACGAAGAACACCAACTCAAAAATTTCCGAAAACTTGAATGTTTGATATCAAACCGAGCCTAGAAATAGGTTCTAATGGCTCTGATACCACTTGTAAGTCCCGTTAACCGGATCTTTCAATGATATCAAACAATCACCAAGTTTGTGCGGAATCCAAACTTGGTGAGATTCAAGATAAACCGAAAAACAATTGAAAAACGAAGAACACAATACCGAATCACTTTCAAACTTGCACACGATTCTATTACTATCAACTAGCAAAACCGTCTGGTACAAGTTCCTACACCACAATCGCCTCTCTCTAGCTTCTTTAGAACTTTTGTAACAATGAGGTTCAAACCCTAAAACAAGTCAAAAACTTGTTTATATACATAGACAAGCCCATCTCCCACATGGGCTCCCCTTGGCCCTGCTTGGCCCACATGGCCTATAGCTTGGCCCAAGTGACCTATAAAGGTCCACAACCTAATATAAACTAACCCGGTAAGGCCCAGTTCATAACCATAGCCCGTTGTGTTAATTTGATGCGTCAGTCTCACACTTTAGGGTCTAACAACACTTTGTAGGCCTTGGCAGTGGTTGAGTATCCCAGATGATAACCACAATCTATTTTGGCTGCAAATTTTGAGATGAAATCTTTTAAATTCAAAATAAAGCATGGGCTGCCAAATACTTTAAAATATGAGATCGGTGGTTTGATTTTATACAGAATTTCATAAGCAGTCTTTTTGTGCCTAGGGTTTATTAAAACTTTGTTTTGGACATAGCAAGCAGTGTTTACTGCCTCTGCCCAAAAAGTTAATGGCAAACCTGAATCAGCCAGCATGGTTCTGGCAGCCTCAATCAAAGTTCTGTTCTTTCTTTCAACTACCCCATTTTGCTCTGGTGTTCTAGGGATGCTGTACTGCCTTATAATCCCTTTCTTCACACAGAAGGCATCCAACTCCTTATTTTTGAATTCTGTGCCATTGTCACTCCTGAAGACTTTTACTGGAAGGTCAAATTGCTTTTCAACCTGTGTCACAAAGTCTTGCAAAATGCCTGCAGTCTCATCTTTTGAGTGTAAAAAGAAAGTCCATGTAAACCTAGAGAAGTCATCAATAATAACTAAACAATATCTCTTCTTCTTGAGACTCATGACTTGGACTGGGCCAAACAAATCCATGTGCAGCATTTGCAAACACTGGGTTGTTTTGGACTCTTCAATGGACTTAAAGGAGCTTTTATGCTGTTTTCCTTTTAAACAGGAAACACAATGCTCAGGACATGAAAACAATTTTTGAGGTAAGCCTCTTACCAAGCCATTTTTTGAAATTTCAGTGATTGTCTTGAGATTTGTGTGCCCTAATCTTCTGTGCCAAAGTTCTGTCTCTTTGTTAGAGGAAGCTGAGAACAGACAGGCATCAGTTCTGGGACACTCTTTTAACATATCAACAACATAAACATTGCCACTTCTTTGAGCAACAAGTTTTGTTTTTCCAGTTTTTATTATTGCTTCAATCTTTTCAACCATTTCTGGTCCAACAATCCTACAACACTCCTTTCTGAAGAATGACCCATACCCCTTACCACTCATTTGTGAAACACTCAGGAGGTTGAATTTCAGATTGTCTATCAGATTGACATTTTCAAATTTTACATTTCCAGACTATACTGTACCAGACCCCAGAACTTTCCCTTTACTATTATTCCCAAAGGATATATCACCCCCTCCATGGATTTTGAAATCTTTGAGTAGGGCTTTACATCCTGTCATGTGCCTGGAGCCTCCACTATCTACATACCAAAGGCTATCTAAGCATGCAGAAGCTCCCTGCACATGAAGTAAAAGGATTAGTTCATTAGGGTTTCCAAAGCCTTAGCTAATAAGGCTTTGGATGGGGTCTCAACAATGTCTGGGATGGATGCAGATTGATGGACAGTGGTTAGGTCAGGGGTTTGGACAGTTTTAGGAGTGTTTCTTTCTAACCACTGTTGTGGGTTTTGACCAATCACCTGTTGATACCCAAAAGGATGCCTGTTCACTCTAGGTTTTAGATGGCCTTTTGTAGGTCTCCTAAACGTGTGGAATCCTTTGGTAAGATGATTGTCCCTTGCCTTTTCTGAATTGGTTAGCAGGGGGTGCATCAGTCACTTGAACATCTCTTTGGACAGATGTTTGATTCAGCTGTTTTGTAACAGCTGTTTGGACTGGCACAAATAGTGGTTGATTTTTGGTGAACTTGACAGATGATGTTGATGGACTCAAGGATGTTTTAGCAGTGTACTCATTCTTTTTTTACATCAAAGTTTTTAAGATACACACATTCTTGAGTTTTGTGGTTTGGTTTACCACAGATGATGCGGCTTTCAGCAGGTACAATGACACTTGTTTTGTTTAAGTCATATGCTTTTAAATGGAAACAATGTTTTGTTAGATGATTCCTTTTTTCACAAAATTCACAAAACAGGTTTTTTGATTTTTTCTCTCTTCTTTCTCTTTTCAGACTCCTTTGCAACAGAGTTTTTAACCTCTGCTGGGATGTCCTTGAGAGGAATGACTTTTGCCTTTGGAGCTTTAACACCATCAGTGGTTGTGAAATCCATGGGTTTAAAATTTTCAAGAATGTCACACTCATCAGACCATGTGGGTTTAAATTGGTATTTCTCAATTTCCTCAAAAGTAGAGGATCCCACTGGTCTCTCAAGTGCGATTTTGTTACCAAGTTTATCAGTGATTTTCACTTCTTGGCCATTCTTGTTTGTTGGTTTAATTTCAGATGAACCAGCTTGTTTTCCAGCAGTGTTGACAAGATCATCATATTTTCTATATCCTACACCAAACTTGACATTGATTTCAAGCTGTTTCTCAAGCATAACCTCATACCCTTTACAAGATTCCACCCATCTTTCACAGGTGATCTGGGTGGACTCCAACTCCTTTTTGTAAACTTGGTATTTTTCTACCATAGTTTGAAGCTGAGTCTTGGTTATGCTCTGCTCTTCTTTGAGAATGCTGATTTCTTTATCTTTTTCAGCCAATTTGTTTCTAAGTTCTTTTAATGACTTTTCAAATTTGACTTCATCAGATAAGACTTTATCCCTAAGGTTTTCATTTACCTCTTTGATGTTAGCAAATGCAATAATGCTTTGGTCTGAACACAGTTTTTCAAGAACTTGAGGTGTTACCTTAGCAGCAGCCATCATGGCACAATCACATTTATAATCACCTTCTTCATCAGCTCTATCTTCTTTCTCACCTGCTTTCTTCTCTTCCTTTTCTTCTTTGTCATCTTCGGACCAGGGGTCAGACAGTGGTTCAATCAGGGTTTCTGAATTTTCTCCCAGCAGTAGTTCACCAGCAACTGCAGTAACCACTGCTTCAGCCACTTTATCCACTGTTTCATCACTTAGTTGTTTACCTTCAGTTTCTACCCCTTCTGGTATTGACTATAATGCCATCAAACAAAATTCATCATTAGAAGGATCATTAAAAGCATTGAGTGCAAAATTTTCATCACCAATCTCATCAGGCATGCTGCTCCAGTCAACAAAACCTTGGGTGAAAAAGCTTTGTTGATCTGGTTGTACCACTGTTGGAGCAATTTGTTGAGGTGCAACAGGTTGCACTTGTGCCTGAGGGACAGGGGTTTGAACATACTGAATTTGTGGAACAGTGGTTTGAACATAATGCACAGGCACAGGGGTTGCAGCATAGCGAGCAGTGTTAACATGGGCAGCAGGGGTATATTGGGTATAGTGCACAGTGCTTTGCTGTTGTGGTCTAGGATTTGAGCTGGGATGAGTGATTATTGGACCAGTGGTTTGACTCCTGCATTCCCTAGCAAAATGACCTAGCCTATTGCACTTATAGCACTTAATTTTTTACTTATCCAACCCCACTTTTAAATTCCCATGTAACCCTGGGAATTTTCTCCCTATTCTTTTCTAGAATTTGCTTGTTCTTACACTAAGCAAAGCCAATTGATGCAAAATGTCCATTTATTCTAAGTCAGTGGGATCAAAGTGTTGCAAATCATTGAGTTTAAAACACAAGTTATCTGACATCTGGTTTTCACAATTTGCAGTAAAAGCATAATTGGCAGAGTGAGAATCAGGGTTGTTGAAATTTCCACCAGCAGTTATATCAATAAAGTGATCATAACCCTGATCCTTACTACTGCTACCAGATTCTTCCTGACCAAAAAGAGCTGTACTACCAAATGAATAATCATCAGCAACTTTGCCAGACTCTTGCAACTTCTTTTTCTGGTTTAACTCCCTTTCATAGGTCAGGAGTCGACCATGAAGTTGGGTCAGGGTCAGATCTTTGAACTTAGCAGAGTTTCTAGTAACAAATGCAATGGTATCCCATTTTTCTGGTAGTGATCTAAGGAACCTGCTATTTTGAGTTGAATTTGGAAATGTTACTTTAACAAGCCTTAGTTCACTAATGAGACAACTGAATCGTTCAAACTGCTGAGTCAATGATTCACCCTTGATGTGACAAAATGTTTCATACTGCTGATTCAGAATTTCCCTATTGTTTTCAATGACTTCTTCTGTTCCCCCAAACTATTCCTTCAGTGCATCCCATAGCTCTTTGGAACTGTTACAATGTAACAGTTCAGCATAGATCTCATTTGGTAATGCGGATGCTATGATGCTAAATGCTTTGGCATCGAGTTCGAACTTTTGAAAATCAGTTTCAGTATAGTTTTCAGATGGTTTAGGTACGAACTTCTTTGCATCCTCAGCACTTGGCACCATAGGAACATGGGGACCAAAAACAACAGACCTCCAACATCCAGTGTTCTGTTGAGCAAGGATGTGACCCACCCTTCTCTGCCAGATGTTGTATTCATTTCGTTTAAGCATAGGTGGTTTAAAAAGAGAGCCAATGTTATTCTTATCATCTTGTGATTGTGACGTCATCCTAGTTGTTTTACAGGTACTGATTAATCAACTTTGATGGTGATTAAACCTTACTCTGTTTTTCAACAAAACGAACAAACTATCAGTATCAACGATTATGAGCTGAACTATTTATGTCAAAATGATTGTTAAATCAAATTTTACTGTCCAGGCTCTGATACCAATTGTTAGGATCTGAGTTTGGTTTTGATTGTGTTTTACGTTTGAATTAAAATGAAGATGAATGAGTTGTGCAGCGGAATTAAGATAGAAGCAAACTTTTCACAATCAAACAGGAGAATTGCTTTTAACATACAAGTTTAACATTGAACCGAATGATTGAATTTAATTTCAACAACGATTACAATTTGCAAGTATGCAACAAACTCCCCCTCAGCCTGACAGTATTTGTTCGTGCAGGAAGAAGATAGTGAAAGAGCTAAATAGAACAGTGCATGGTACTGTTCTATTTATAGGCACGAGCAAACCACTGAGGCATCTAAGCTGACGTCACCATGAAAGTGACATCTAACCTCCTAACAAACTCTAACCCCTGATCTATACAACCTCTGCTATGCTAACTACTGCTATTACATTTCATTACATAAAGATAACTAAACTACTACTGCATCCTTCCACTGATGTGAACCCAGCAGTACTTGTCATGATCAGCAGAGCTTGACTCAAGGCAGTAGATTGAATCAGTAGAGCTTTAATCTTCCATCAGTCTTTTACTTGATCAGCAGTTTGTAGGTCAGGAGTTTGTACGATCAGTAGATAGGAGGTCAGCAGATGTTGAAACCACTTTCAAGGGGAGAGACTTGTATACATAACATCTGCTTATGCTGGATCCACTGTTCTGATCCAGTTTTGGCTTTAATTATTTGTTCCTTTGGTAGGGTTCAATCCCAACAGAAAGTTCGAGTTTGAAGGACTAAAGTCGTCAAACAGTGAAAACATGAAACCACGGGGACTAAAAGTGTCAACATGCCAAACTTGTGCCTCTGAATGACCATACATTAAGAATATATTCTTAAACGAGTGATTAGTTGGATATAAGAAGCTGTTCATGAAAATAATCGGAAGATTATAAATTACAAGGGTTAAACGTGTCAACATGTTAAATTCTTACCTCTGAGTGACCTTTTAACGAACCCGAGGCTTCGAAATATTCAAAGTGGTATAAATTTCACATGGTTTCGAGATCGTTAAGCAAGTTTTCAAGACTTTGGGTGAAAAGTGTCAATATGATGAAACTTGCATTTATAGTGATATTTAACGAAACGAAGTTTGATTATACATCCTTGAGCCTCTATAAACTAACTACAAGGACCTTACATGACAAAAATCAAGTTAAATAAGGTTTATAATGGCCAGGGACTGATTCTGCCATGTTTGAAAGTATTTTTACCTGAACAATAGGTTCAGGCGGGCCGCGTAAGCCCCTTATCAATACTACGCGAGCAGCGTAGAAGTGCCCAGCGCAGAAAAATGAGGACATGTGCAGGTTTCAGCTGCAGAACCGACTTAAACTCATTATAATCAATACCATGGGCTGTTAAACGGATTTATTTTACTACTAGGACACCTGGGGTGATCATAGGAGGCCCCATTACAGCTGCAACTGATCCATGGAATTTAGTATATAAGGAGCTCTAGTTTATGTTCTTATGCATACTTCATTTGCAACATCATTCAAATCACACTTCTGGAGCTTGCAAACATTAGGAGAAGACTTTCAAGTGTAGAAAAGATAGCAAGGACGATTAGTAAGAGTTTTAATCCCTGCTTAGTCCTTTTAATTAGTTTAAAAATCGAAAAGTCAAACATATCGTAATTAAGCTTTGACTTTCGGTTTAATCGCAAATGGTCCAGCCACTGACCGAAACGAAAGTGGTTATGGAACCATATTAAGGTAGGTGATTAACCCTTAAAAGGGCACATCCTAATTATTTCGTTTGACTAGTTAATTGTCGGGTCAAACTAGTTTGACAAAAAGTCAAACTGGACAGAAAGTTTAAAAATGAATTAAATTAATAAAACAGAGATTCTAAAATATATTTTAACATTCTAATGACATGGTAATTAATATTAGAACATGTTTAATCAGGCCTAACCCGACAATTATCAGTCTACGGTCAGTTTATAACCGAAAGTCGCAAAAGCTTGACTTTTGCTTTGACTTTCAGTTCTGGCCCGTTTAAACTTAATTCTTCCACGTTTTAAGCTTCCATTAGGACCATATTATATAGTAGTGTAACCTCCTGAAGTTATATTGCTTGGTCCTTAATTGTTTGAATTATATGCTCGTATTTGTTAATATGCTTATAAATGTCGTAAATGCCCTTTTAACATATAAATGAGTTTTTTTTGAAATGTGAGAGGACAAAAACCTTTGTTACTGATATATAAGCTTGTCCCGAAAATTTGACATCAGTTCTTGGTCCCAAATAGGAGTTATGCCCAATATCGTAATTAGAAGCTTTTTGTTAATTAAATTGCGATATCTTGCATAAGTCATGTTTAAACATGGATTTTAAACCAAAACTCATTACCTACTGTTAAGATATTATTTTAAGGAATATTAAGATTTTTGGTCAGATTATAATCTGTTTAAAACATAGAGTTCTTGTGTAATTCGGTTAATGACGATAATACCCTTTTTAGGCATAAAATGAGATTAACAAATGATTTTAATGCCAAACCTTTTCCTACTGGTTTCATACATTAAATAAATTATTTTGAGCATTTAAAACTGATCAAAACCTTAGAATTACATAAACATCTTGATTATCGTCAATTAGCGAGTTTACACTAATTAGGTGCATAGTATGGTTTAAAATCATATTTAACATCTAAGACTTGTTACCTACTGGATTTTTAAATCAAATTTAAATTTAAATATAAGACTTCACACGAACTGGTCTTCTTCCAGTTCGTGCGACCTGGCCTTACACATGCCACTTCGTGCGAACTGGCCCAATTACATATAAACTTTACATTTTAACAATTAAACTATTACATGATACGATCTAGACTGATGACGTAGGCGATAGACATTATGTATCAACAAACTCCCCTTGGATATTGCCGTAGTCTTCAGTCAGCCTGTCTTCAAAACTTTCTTCACAAAGACTTGAACTTCTCCTCATGACGCTTTGTCTTTTTCAGCAACACTTTCCTCAGTTGTTCTTTCTCTTTCGCAACTTTTTTTCTTCCTCAGCAAGTCTTTGTACACATGTAAATCTAGCAATCCTATCCTTTTCTTCACGCTCTTTTCTCTGCTTCTCAGTTTTCAGAAACTCTTCCTTCAGGCTCCCCCTTTCGTTAAGCTTTTGGGATCGACACCTGGCTTTCCGATTACAAGCTCCCCCTTGCGTCGAGCTCGTCTTCAGACTCCCCCTTAGACTCGGCTATCGGGATCGTAATCTGGAACTTTCATCTGCAAATCTCAAACATTTATGAGAAAAATCATTTTGAATGTCCAGGATTGATGACCTGGCTCTTTCAACATACTATAAAGATTTGACTATATTAAGAATCCAAAAACTAAACCTAACTCTTTACAATCAGATTTTACCAATTTGAGCATCCAAATCCCTCACAATCAATCATCCAAGTCCAACTTAATGACCTTGGAGACTTCACAAATTGTTTTTGATTTTTGAATTTTTAACTTTTTAACTTTTTCAACACACTCAGTTAACCCAGTCCAAGTTAATGACCCTGGTCAACTGTTTATCCTGCCAAATCCAAATTAATGACTTTGGCTGACCAAATTATGATCTCGCTAACAATTTTGAAACATTTTAAGTTCAAATTAATGAACTTTTAAACATTATGAGCAATTACCAACACTTTTCACAAACTTTTCTTAACCAACCCAAATGATCCAACATGTTTAGCACTGTGAGACTTTGATCTTCAGATCCCCAACGTCTCTTGTCGAAAATAAGATGAAATATCAAATCTTTTTGAATTTTTCAACATTTTAGCTAAACAAAATAGGAAATCTTTTGGAATTGAAGAAACTGGAAATTATACAAACATATTTACAAACATCTTTTTATGAGTTTGTGTAAGAGGATCATATCAGTTTTTGAGACATATCACTAACACCGTTGATCTTGATTTAACTTTAAGCTTTAAAAAAATTCACTTCTGATTGTCAGTAATGTTGTCCACTTAAACTTCTACACAAGTTTCAATTGGTTCAAGATATGAATTAGTATTTTAAGAACTGAACTTAATCGCATGTCCCACCTCAGAATATACTCCTGTATCCAGACTTCTATATTCAGTCTTACAGGTAAGTGCACACTAATGACATCTGTAAGGGATAATTGCGAGGCCATGAGAGCTCAGGCTATTGCTTCCGCAAAATCAGAGAGATGATGGCTCGACTTTAGGTGGGTCCCCCTTGGGGATCTTCTTTTCAACAGCACATGATTAACATTTTTCAATGTTTCATCATTTTTTATGCTGAGGGTGAGCTTTAAGAATAAAGCAGTGCAGGGTATTATACGAGGACTAGGCTATTGCTCCTGCAAAATCAGAAGTCCTGGTATAATACCCCGGATATCATCACGTACAAAGACCTAGTATGTAAGAAATAGAGTCTTTCAAACAAGATTTCGGGGGTTACCCATATATCCGAGAGATGTTCCCCATGAAATAAGCAGTTATTTGTTATGTTTATATCTCGAACTCAATCTACTAATTGTGCGAAGCCTACTGGCACATCATTAGTGAGACTCGTTTAAAAACATTTTGACTTTCCATTTCTTTAGCATGTTGTGATAGTCTACTGATGTACTATCATTTCCTCTTTTTCACAACAAAACTCATTTTTGATTTTTTCAATGTTTTTGTATTTTTTAAATTTTATCATGTTTTTTTGTATTTTCTAAAAACTTTCTCCCCCTAAAATCAAAAACATATTTTTGTGTTTTTGGTTTTATCAAAAGCAGTAAAGAAACTGTACAGAAAAACTTGACAACTAGACGCAGATCACTTCTGATCGCCGTCCTCCTCGGCTTCACATTCTCTGTTTAGCTCACATGCACCCCCATGATTTATAAACCACTTGATTATAACATTTTGAAACCATTTTTTAATCTTGTTTTATCATGTGTTTGTTCAACCGTGAGGGTTTCGGTGTATTCCTTTTTAAATTTTAAATTTTTAACAATTTCAACCAATTACTTCCTGTTTTAAACCACAGACACAGGATTTTCTCCTCATGTGCCAGGCTGTTCCGTTATTCATGCTGAACTTGAATTGACCTCTGAACACCTGCACAAGCATAAGAATTTGATTAGATTTGAAATTGAACCCAATCTGTCGTTGTTGCAACTCTCATGTCTAGTATATAGTGATCGTTGTCACGAGGAACGCGCATCAACACCATTTCTTCAGGTATCTTATACCCTGGTTTAAGAATCAGACATTCATCCTTTGAAAAATGAACAGTATATGAGTTATCACAAATCTGAGAGATGCTCAACAAATTGTCTTCCAACTCAGCAATGTAGTTCACTTTTTCAAATGAGAAGACCCCGTTTGTGAATATTCCTTCTCCGACAATTCTTCCACCTTGAGTTCCGGCAAACCTGACATAACCTCCATTGATTGATTTGACGTCGTATATCATGAGCTACTTTGTCATGTTTTGGAATATTAAAAACAACATTTGGAACATCAGGTTCTTGTTTTGATTTTAAAGTTCCTTCCTTGATAGGTGGGAATTCTTCAATCAATTTGTCTAACTCAAATTCAAGTTGCTCATTGTAGGTTGTACAAATTTTTGGATCAGATTTTAAAACTTTTTCCATTTTCTTTTCTTCAAAAGAACGTTTAGGTTTCTCTACCCATGATTGATTTTGGAAATTCTTTGTTTTAGGATAAACCTTTGAAGTCTTTTGTGACTTTGAAGATTCACCAATCTCAAAAGTTGATTTTGGTTTGTCTTCAGACTTCAAAGATTCACCGCGTTTCAGAATACGCACGGGGGATACCATAGGTGATTTTCCCTTAACATCATTTGAAACTTTTGGTTTTGGTTTCTGGAAAACTGGTTTTATTATCTTTTTGACACATTGTTTGGCCATGTGACCAATTTCATTGCATCGATAACAGATTCTTTTGTCATATTCAACAAAAGTGGATCTGTTGGTCTCATCTCTTATCTTTTTCGCTGCAATAAAATCGTCAATTGCTTTTTGACTAAAGATATAATCCTTTTCGGCTTCCGTATTCTTTCCAGCAACAAACACTTCGCTCAATTTTTCTTTTGGCTTAACTTCTTTCTTAGCCATTTTCTTTTCCAAACCAACACCTTTCTTTTTGAAATTATTACCATGTCTTTTGTTACCATCGTTACCAACCCATTCATTTTTCTTTCCCGGGTTGTTTGTCGGTTGTTCTTTAACAAAAGATTTTTTCGGTTTTGAAAGAAATGAATTGTTGTTGACTTCTGAGATATCAATTTCTACAAGTTTGAAAACTTTTTAAAATTTTCCAGGTTCGCATTCTGAATCGAATACTCAAAATCAGTATACAGTTTGTCTGTTCCGGTCATTGTGTAAACCACAATGATCGAATCGTCATCCAAAACTTTATCTGATTTTGGGATAAACTTATCAAGAAAGTTTCCGTCATCTTCAGAATCTGAACTGGAATTCTCAAAATGAGTTTTGACTGTTTCGAAATCAGTGTTATCACTCTCTTCACCCAACACTTGGTCTACAACTGTTTTAACCAGTTGTGACTCGTTGTCGGTGTCAAACGGAGAGAATGTAACATCTATGTTTTCTGGTAACTCTTTCTCCTCTGTTCTCAATTTAAGATTCAATGCCTCTTCCACCCCGTCTGGATATTTCTGAGTATAATGATTCCACATTGGGGGTGGAACATTGTTGAAAGCTGGTTTAACATCAGGTTGTTGAGGAACGATCTGATCAATCACATATGATGATGAAAGATAACTGATTAACTTTTTGTCGACTCTTTCTGTCTCAATCCGCATCAGTTCAAGTTCCTTCTTTAAAGATGCGATTTTGTCCAAATGAATGTTAATCGACATTTGCTTATCCATGACCGTAGCTTTGAGCAGATTAACAATTTTATCATTTTCTATACTCTCATTTTGAATCATTTTGATTGATCATGACAGAGTGTCATAAGCTTCTTTAACATCCTTAAAATCAAATTTTAATTTGTCGTGAAACTTTTTCAATTCTTGAAATTGTTTGTCTTTTTCAAGACAATCCATGCATGGTTTTAAACAGTTTTTGCATGGCGTTTCAGGAATTGGATCAACTTTTTCAAAAACATTTTCTTGTTTATCATTTTTACTTCCTGCTTTACCAATCTTTCCGGACTCGGACTCAGATTTTTCTCTGGATTCGGACTTCATATTTTCTGATTTGTCATCGGACTCAGACTTTGATTTGTCATCGGACTCGGACTTCTCATTTGACTCCTTTTCGACTGACACTGACTCTTGAGTTGCATCTTTGGTCTCATTGTTATCAGAAGATGTTTTAATTTGTTCTACCTCTTGCAGCTTGACCATGAGAGCTTTGTCTGCTATTTCTTTCAAAGTCTCTTCATTCATTTCCTTTGAAACATCAATGATCTCTTGAACCGGTGTTTTCTCAGCTTCATACTGTGGGCAAAACCCCGTAATCGGTTCTCCAAAGAAACCTGCAAAAGAATCAAACACATGAGAAGGCATTATAGATTTAAAGGAATTAACAATAACCTCTTGTTCAGACTGATAATAGCAGACCGCTGCTGCTGCTGCTTCTTCGAGTTCTGCAAAACTTTCTTCAGTCATTACTTCACTGACTTCTTCAACTTCAGGAACTTCAGTAATTTCAGCCATCATTGCAAGACCACTTCCGGGAATGTATTTATCCCAACTGAAGCCTTCTAGAAGCTTTTCATCATCTTGATTCACCAAAAGAGCTTTTTCTGTTAGTTTGGATGGACTGTTCTCAGTTTGAGGTCTTGGATTGAATGGTTGTTGACTGTTTTTATGATAGATGGCCTGTCGGTAATAATCGTTGGTGAATGGATTCTGGTGGTTATTGACTTCTCTGTTAGAACATTGACGCTTGAAATGTCCCTTTTCTTTACACTTGAAGCAGGTCACCTTTGATTTGTCGAATCCGAGTTTACAATTAGGAACTAAGAGACTATTTTTCCCGTAATTTCCATGAACCTCTGAGCTCTTTTCACAAGACTCGCCATACCCCATTTTATGTCGATGAGTTCTAGTTCCTCGGGATCAATTTGATCGTAGTCTTCTTTCGTCATGTATGGGTTACCAATTCATTCGGCTACTAGACTCTCGTAAGACTCAAGTACAGAAGCTAGAAGTACTATATGCTGCTTTGCGGCTGTCTCAGTAAAATCTTGACCGTTTTTAATGTTAACAGCTATATTGCACAATATCCCATGACTATAACTCTGATTGTTTGAACCTGAAGATCTTTGAGAAGAAACTTGTTCTTGAGAATTCTGAACCTTAGGATTCGGTTCGTAATTTGGAAACGGTGAAAAATTGTTGTTAGGCATGCTTTGAGGTGTTCCCGATGAAGAATCTGCACTGAATGCTGTTTGAATTTTTGGACTCGGAGTAGATGTGGCAGGTGAGCTTCCTTTGTAGTAAAGCTGAACATCTTGTTGTACGTTTGCAGATTTCATTTTACTCATCTTCCGCATTTCAAGCTCTTAAGCTTCAATTCTCTCAATGAATGTACTCAAATTGAAACCAATGTATTCCAAGTTGTTCTTCAAAACCATTAAGAACATACCCCATACTTCTTGTGGTAATGCGTCAGCCAACTTATCAACCAACTCTTCGTCTATTTTATCTATACTCAAACGCTTCATCTCCACAACCAAGTGACAGTACCTCTCAATCAACTCTTTCGTTGATTCTCCACTAATAGCAGTAAAAATGTCGAATTCTTTTTTCAGTAGTGCCTTTTTGCTTTTGATCATTGCAGCACTTCCAAGAAATTTCATTTTAAGAGCATTCCAAATAGATTGCGCATCATTCTGATGCTGTGACAGTACCAAAATATCTTCTTTAATTGCCTGTTGCAATATACTGACCATCTTCTTCTCGGCTTTAAAACTTTCTGCTTCATCTGGAGTTAACGAGTTAAGTGTTTTCGGAATACCAGCATCATTCACAGGAACTACATATTTTGTTTCAACTTTTAACCAACATTCAAGGTGATTCGCCTGAACCCACGTGCGAAATCTATCCTGCCACCCTGAATATTCTTCGATGTTGAGCAGTTTCGGTGGTTTTTGCATGGTTCCAAGCTCGTTCTCCATATTCACATTCTGAGCTTTACTTCCTGAAGTTTGAATACCTCCTCCGAAAAACGCATTGTAAAACTCTTGATTGTCCATTTTATACTTTGAAAAATTTTTCGAAGATTTTTTAAGTTTTGAAAAATTTCATTTTCAAGCGAACTGACTTCCACACGATCTGGACTTTCACACGAACTGAATGACTCAAACGAACTGGACTTGTTTCAAACGACCTGACAGTTTCAAACGAATTGGAATATCCAACTCGTACGAAGTGACAAATTTTGTTAAAGAAGACTTCAGTTCGTGCGAGCTGATGAACTCACACGATCTGGATGCTCAACTCGTGCGAACTGATCACACTGTTTAAACTATTCACGCGATCTGGTCCAACTCGTGCGAGCTAGACAAGATTTTCACACGGTCTGATAAAAACTCAAACGACCTGGTGCATTTCGCACGATCTGGAACATCATTTACATACGAAGTGAAGTTTTTGACACTTTTTGATCGGTTTTAGTTCGATTTATGGTCTGTAACTTTGTAGGATTGATTAAAATGATGTTTTACACGTTATATCCAAAATTCAGTCCATTTTGTCCTTGAATTCGTCCGAAAATCCAAGAAAGAGTAGAAGAATAGAGTTCTAAACCATTCAAACCACTGATATCAACAGATTTGACTCATCCTGAGCTCTAGTACCACTTGTAGGATCGAGATTCGATCAATACGAGTCAATCTGAGTCAAATCTGAGTTGCTAGAAAGGCGGAATCAGACTAGTAACCGTGAATCAGTGTTAGAATAGGAGTAGAAGAGCAGAAATACACTTTAAACACGTTTTCCATTGATTATAAACGTTTCCGTACGGAGAGAATTCGACAGCACTTCGTGGCAAGATTCTCTGAAAAGTTACAAATGAAAAACCCAACAGACCTATTTATAGGCCAACCAGTTCGCATGAGTTAACTAGTCCACTTCGCACGAACTGGTCTTCTTCCAGTTCGTGCGACCTGGCCTTACACATGCCACTCCGTGCGAACTGGCCCAATTACATATAAACTTTACATTTTAACAATTAAACTATTACATGACACGATCTAGACTGATGACGTAGGCGATAGACATCATGTATCAACAAGTATAAGTTATGAACTCAGGTTTCAAAAAATGTCCTTAAAAGCCTATGTAAAATGACCAAAATGCCCTTTCGGGGCATAGTTTGGTCATAAATAGTAAATTTCACATATGTATGATATCTTACTGATGTAATGTGATAAATTAAATACTTTTACTGATTTCAAAAGACCAGAACTTCAGTTTATTATAAAATCTCTTTTATAAGAATTAAAATTACATTACATCAGTAAGATATCATACATATGTGAAATTTACTAGATTCTTTATTGGGTGCCTAGAGTTGTCCGGTCGCCTAGTATAAGCTTTCAGCATAACTGATTTTTGGATTTCGCTAATGTATTCTTTTTGTTCAATGGGGTGTTCCAAAAGAGTGCACGTACTTGTTTAGGCAAAGAAGGGATGAGGTGCCCCCAACGAACACAAACATGTTCATTTTTTTAACCAACGAACATGAACAACAAAAATCATATGTTTATGACCATCGACTGATGACTAAGATGGGGTATATATATTATGCTCTTATTCGGATAATGCCATATGCATACTAAAACTTCTCCAACTTAACAGATAAGCAAACTATAACAACCTTAAAGTTATCCTTTAAGTTGAGTTTATTGCTAATATTATTCAAACTATAGAAAGAGTTACATGACATGTAATAACTTGGTACTTAAGGTTCTGGATATTGGTTAAGATGCAACAAAAACAGGTAATCATCTAGGTTCATCGACTGGGTACAACGAACGAACTTGACCTGAATTGAAGAGACTCGAAGATTCTATTGAATCCGTATATGGATTAATCGAGACATTATAAAGATCGGAGTGCTCACCCTCATGAACTGCTTCCGGGCCATGTTGATTAACCCACGGTTGTTTTGTGTATTTCCTCAAACCCTCTAGCTCCATAGCCACTTCCTTCATTGTAGGTCTGTCATAACCGTTCATGTTGAGGCACCGTTTTACTAGGGACGCTATCGCCTGGAGTTGATCAAGTGAACCCTCTCTAACAACTCTTGGGTCAAGGATTTGAAATAAGTTGTTTGTCTTTAAAGAAACAAGGAAGTAGGTCGCTAAGCTTCGTTCCGCTTGACTACGTTCCATGCAAAGTGGCTTCTTACCCGTTAGAAGCTCTAGCAACACAACTCCAAAGCTATAAACGTCACTTTTATCTGTTAACTGACTTGTGTGGAAGTATTCAGGATCCAGATATCCTATTGTCCCTTGCACCATTGTAGTCACTTGTGTTTGATCCAAGGGTACCAACCTTGAAGCCCCAAAGTCTGAAATTTTAGTGACCATGTTCTCATCTAACAATATGTTGGCAGATTTCACATCTCGGTGGATAATTGGCTTTGCAGCAGCCGAGTGAAGGTATGCAAGTGCTCCAGCAGACTCGACAGCTATTCTTAAACGATTGTCCAAAGATAACCATGCCTTTCCCTCGTTGGCGTGGATATGGTGGTAGAGCGTGCCATTGGAAACACATTCATAGACAAGTAATGGAACTTGGGTCTCTAAACAACACCCTAATAGCTTGACCACATTTCGGTGGTTGATTTGAGTAAGAATAACCACCTCATTGATAAACTGCTCGATCTGGCCCTCATCCATAACTTTTGACTTCTTTATTGCAACAATAGTTCCATCAGGTAAGATCCCTTTATACACCGTCCCAAACCCACCACGACCGAGAATCATGCTTTTAGAGAAGTTTTTTGTAGCCTTTTCTAGCTCTTCGGTTGTGAAAATGTTGTTAGCCCCCCCGCCAAAGTCGTCTGAACTAATTTGTTGTTTTAACAACATGCCACCATTTTTTAAAAAGAACTTCTCCCTCATTTTGATAACCTTCCTTCTCTGATGGCTGAAATACAGCCATCCCATTGCTATGAATATAGACAAGAACCCAATCCCCATTCCTGCATAAGTCAGTCAGTCAGTTAATATGCATGAATGATTAGTTAACATTACACGGAAACAAGTGTCAGCCAACGTTGGTTCCTCACCAAGGGACAACTTTAGTGCCGGGGACTTGGAGTTCCTAGGGGTGCAGCCACTCCCATATCTTCTCCCGTCTCCTTGGTACCCGTGGGGGCATGAACACTTGTAACTTCCAGGAAGATTAGTACAAGTCCCGTTACACGGGTTAGTGTTTGGATCCGCACACTCGTCAATATCTGGTGCAACAATATATATACACGATATGAAATGGAGGACTGATGGAAAAAGAATATGTATATATAAAAAGAAAAAAAAAAGTGTGGGTGGGCTAACAACCATGGCAACCAGGAGAAAGGTAAGGATTGCCTTGGTAACCATTCTTGCAGGAGCACCTATACCCTCCATTACCCCCCTCAAAATCCACACAAACACTATTCTCTTGACAATAGTAATCGCTTGTGTTTTTGTAGTCCTTACAGGTCCCACTACCAATCACCCAATTAAGCACTACAGGTACAGTCTCTGCGGTCCGAGTCACAAAATCGGGGTCTACGAAATCTGAAGCGCCCTGAAAGGTGAAGGCACTTTGCTCGCCAAGGAAACTGTAGCCGCATTTGTTAAAAGACCAGACCTGGGTGTGAAAATAGATTGTGTTTATCGAGGCTAGGTAAGTTGTTAAACCCGTCGGCAAACTAGTTGAGCAACACCCCAAACCTATATATATGGCATATGCACGTAAGTAACTAATATCAGCAGCTAGTAACATAACTAGAACTTCAAACTTCAGTTTACTATGTATATATAAACCTTTTATCTTTTTGTGAATAATAATAATAATAATAATAATAATAATAATAATGATGATAACAATAACAATAACAATAATAATAATAATACTAATAATAATAATAATAATAATAATAATGTACAAGTATTAACGTGAAAAATATATATTTATTGAAATTATACAGATTTAATTTTAAAACTCAGTTTTCCAAACCATAATATTGTGATTCTATAAATCAAACCTGAACATGAACCAACAGGAACATCTTGAACATTGGAGCATATAGACACACACCCACTGCTGAAATTCTTGCCTTCAATCCCCTCCACGGGAGCTACGCTTGCGAAATCATCGCACCCAACGACAAACACCCTGTTCCGTTCTGATAGCGTAAAATACGAGTTCTTCACCACAAGCCCACTGGGGTTGTATTGAACCACTCCACCAGTTTGATTGTAGCACCTAGAAGCAATGGTGTTTTTGACTCTCACATGCTCTTCAGAGATATCTACCACCTCCACGCGGTGGAGGTCCCCGGTGTACGAAAATAGGTCGGCCGGCAAGAAGGCTTTCGGGGGATTGAAGGATGTGTTGCAAGTGATGTCGAACCAGGGACCCATGGAGCAGCCCGAATTGGTTCCAATGCCGAACGGGTATGTTACTGTGAGCTTCCCACATTTGGTTGGGCAGCCCGGAAGCGTGTTGTTGACGTTCACCGCGCTTGCGGCCTGTGAGAATAGATGATACAGGAACAGGGAGAGTAGAAGCATTTTGTTTGGCAAGCAATTGCTGTTTTGGAACTGTCAACTCTTATAAGGCTTTTTTTCGTATATTACAGTTGTCTTACTAGTTGACATTTGACAAAGGGAAGATGTTATGTATTCGACTACCTCATATTCTTAATGTGACAATAATAGTGGGTAGTTGACTTTGACATTGGAATTTATCAAAGTCAACGACTACCTTGTCTTTTCTGTAAAAGATGTATGTTTTTCGATTAAATCAAGGGTGCTACTTTCTACACCCCTCTAATTACTTTTTACACCCCCTCCTGTCACATACTTACAGGTGGGGCCCACGTGGGACCGGTGAATTTCACGGGTTGCTAAAAGAAAATATCTTCATTATCACCGTTAACATATGATTTTATACATGTTAAAACACAAACGAATATATTAGAGTAAAACGACAAATTGAATTACATGAATATGCAACGATCACAATTCGCTGAAAATCTCTTTATAAACCACAATAGTTGTTTTATCTGTAGGTTTGCCGTTGTTGTCAAATATCATTAGTTTGACTCCATCTCGTGTTTCTATCCTTGATAAAGAAACATACAATTGACCATGAGAGAAGACTGGTTGTTTTAAGTACCCGTGTAAACATACAGGTTACCCAAAGTAAATTATATAATATTTAACAATGTTGACATAAAACTTGAAATGAAATAAATGTTCCATTCTTATCATTCCTCGCCAATATCCCTGGCACTTTCTACAAAAAGTGCCTTCACCACATGAAGATCTGTAGACACAAGCACCATTCATGTTACCATCTGTAGACCCGACATATATTTCTAGTTAAAAACTAATTAAAGAATTGAAACTTAGACCTAAGAGATTCACATATCATATAGTAAAAGTATATGTTCTTAGGGTTATTCGAACAATAATGTAAGACTAAAATGGTTGTGAAAGTCTTGCATATTTATTAAATTTGAAACAAACATGATTTTTTTTTTTTTTTTTTTTTTTTGCTTCTTTCATATATGTTTTTAGTAAAATCATATTTTTCAATGATTGAATCAACCAAAGAGTTTTTTTTTTTTTTTTTTTTTTTTTGAGTAAAGGGTTACCCCGATAAATTTTATAAATAATCAATAAGTAAAAAAGGTGTGCCTAACATAGCACACTCATCTAGACTTGGCATACCAAGACTAGAAAAGCAACAAAACAGAACACGACCAGAATTACATCAAGAACAAATAAAGAAGAAAAACAGCCCAACAGACGACCACAACAAACCAAAAACACTAATTAAACCCATTCCTTCGGATCATCCTTAGCCCGGGTCATTTTCCGTTTCCCTTGACAGGATCTGCCATTTTTTAAGAATTTTGTCATGATTTACATCCCCCCGGTAGTTAAATCCCACCAACCAAAGCCGTACTGAGCTTTTAATCTTCTCGGTCACCTGCTTAGCCGTACACTCGTTTCGAGAGAATAAACGATTATTTCGCTCTTGCCATATGAAGTATGCCGACGCCGATAACACCAATTTAGACACAATGCGGTCCATCCTCTTAGAATTCGAGTTTTGCTCCATCCAATCCGAAATAGAGTTCCAAGAATCACTCACGTTATCCATATCCACCATCGTCTTTAGATTATTCCAGACCTGTGATGCAAAAATACACGAGAAAAATAGGTGGTCTTTAGAATCTCGGTGGTACTTACAAAGAGGGCAACAAATAAGCCTTAAATTTGTTTCACTACCCGCTTCCCAAACTGCCATTCGATCTTGAGTCTTCAACTTATTCTTGATAACGAGCCATAAATGAAAGGAGTGTCTCGGGATACATTGACTAAACCAAACCATGCTAACCCAATTTATAGGAGTGTCTCGCGTCTGTATGGTATGCCACACTTCCAACGAACTATAATGCCGAACATTACCCTCCAAATCCTTCCAAACCGTGCGATCCTCTAACAGAGTACTAGGCTGGTCAACCACTAAATCAATTAGAACTGGGTAGATATCATACCATGCTTGTGGCCATTTCCATTGACCATTCTCATCTAATAACTCCGCTACAGAAGATTGAAGATTGAAACCCGTGTTTGCAATGTGACTCGGTGTTATAAAAGACCTGAGGGGGCTCAGATGACACCAGTTATCGCTCCAAGCATTAGTTTGCATTCCACTCCGAATAACTCTCCAAAT
Source organism: Helianthus tuberosus (assembly GCA_030545235.1). Taxonomy (NCBI): domain Eukaryota; kingdom Viridiplantae; phylum Streptophyta; class Magnoliopsida; order Asterales; family Asteraceae; genus Helianthus; species Helianthus tuberosus. The sequence continues at coordinate 141,590 of JARYGA010001950.1, forward strand.
GTACGGCCGTATAACATTACGAATGGATAAAATCTTCCTCCATCCCAACTCATACTACCCCTACATTGGACATCCCAAAAATTTTGATTCTTCAATTTATGGGCATAGATCTATTGCACCCACAGGGAATTCCTTTTAACAAGGATACTCCAAATATGATTAGTGATAAGGGCTCTATTCACATCTGCAATTCGCCGAATACCCAGACCACCCTCCACCTTAGGCAGACAAATATCATTCCACGCTACCTTAGCTTTACCTTTCCCATTGTTGCCAGCATTCCAAAGAAACCGACGCATACGCTTCTCCAAATCATTTATAACACGAGCCAGAATGATGAAAACCGAAGCCCAATAAATATGCATAGCTGAAAGAACAGAGTTGATTAGCTGCAACCTACCAGCAAAAGAAAGCATCTTCGTCATCCAGTTGACAATTCTTTTATCCATTCGGTCCACCAACAGCTTGCAATCCCTGTAGACTAGTTTAGTTGTGATCAGCGGCACCCCTAGATAGCGAACAGGCAAGGAACCTTCCTGAAACGGCATAACATTGAGAATTTCCTGCCTGACATGCTGAGGAACATTACAAAAGAACACCGTGCTTTTGGCAGGGCTCGGACAAGACCTGAGATACTCGTGAACTTCTCTAAAGCATCCTTGATCTTGTTTACCGAAGAGACATTCCCATGAACAAAAATAAAGAGGTCATCAGCAAAGGAAACATTTATTATTTTTTTCTTCACACAATGAGCATGGTACTTAAATGATGTGCTTGAGTGTGCAGCATGTTGAAGTAATAAAGTGAGAACCTCCATAACAAGTGTGAACAAATACGAGGACATTGGATCCCCTTGTCGAAGACCCCTTTTCCCCTTGAAAAACCTGTGAAGATTGCCATTAATACTCAACGAATAGGTGGCCGTGGTAACACAAGCCATTATCCACTTCACCATCTTCCTGTGTAATCCAAACTGATAAAGAACCTTTTCCAGAAAAGACCAACTAACAGTGTCATAGGCCGTTTGAATGTCAATCTTGAAAGCACATCTAGGCGGGCCTTTATTTAAGTGATAGTTATGCATCAGCTCTTGAGTTAAGAGAATATGATCAGAAATCCTCCTACCTGGCACAAAGGCAGACTGATTAATGCTAACCAATGACTCCAAGCTCCCCTTTAATCTATCCGTAATAATCTTGCTGATGCACTTATAGAGCACATTACAACAAGAAATAGGTCGATAATCAAGGACAGAATCCGGAGTATCCACTTTGGGTATAAGAGCCAAGATTGTGTGATTTATCTGTTTAAGGATTTTGCCATTGTCAAAAAAAACTCTAGCACCGCATTCGTTACCTCATTACCCACTATATCCCACGCATGTTTAAAGAAAGCTGATGTGTAGCCATCAGGGCCAGGGGCTTTGTTTTCTCCTATGTTGAATATAGCATTCTTAACCTTTTCACGAGTAACCTGTCTGACCATATTATCTGCTACTTCAGGGCTGATCACATTAACAAAAATGTTTGTCATGTCTAGGCTAGAGACCTGATCCTCCATGCCTAAGAAGCCTGAATAGTGATTGACTAAGGCAGCCGCAACTTCATCTCCTTCATAACGGTTACCAGCCACATCCCGAATGCAATGGATTTTACTTCTAGCATTTTTGCATTTAACACTATTGTGAAAAAATGTCGTGTTAGAATCCCCAGCACATAGCCATTCCACCTTAGATTTTTGTTTCAAAAAGCATTCCTCATCATAAGCCGCAACTTGGAATTCCTTTAGACACTCTAACTCCTTTTACGAATCTCAGCATCAAGAGGGTTCTCGTCTACCATCTATTGAACTTCATCAAGCTTTTCACGCAGCTCAATAACTTTTCTATGCAAATTTCCCTGGTGAGTGAGGATCTTCCTAAGTCCCAGCTTCAGATTCTTTAGCTTGTTTATGACCGAGAACATAGAGATGCCTTCAACCCTCTTCGCCCACTCTCGCTCCACACAAAGTCTTAATTCAGGTTTTGTAGTAAGAAAAATTGGAAACTTGAAAGGCTTCGGCCGATAGGTGTTGGTTGTGTTAGCCAGCTTAAGAATACACGGAGTATGGTCGGAAACGCGATACGGATGATACATAACATAAGCGTCAGGAAACAATTCTAGACCCTTTACGTTACTCATAACCCGATCAATTTTCCTAAGTACTCCAATCCCCTCCTTAGGCTTCTGGTTCCATGTGTAGTGCATACCATGACCCTTGACGTCTACCAGTTCCGTAGCTTGGACACAATCATAAAAGTCACGCATGCCAAGCGTATGACTCGAAGTACCAAACAGCGAATCATCAACATGAAGAGCTGAATTAAAATCACCCACGACAAACCATGCCTTATCAATACACAAGCTCTTATTTCTACATAAATCCTCCCAAAGACTCCTTCGCTCTTGGTACTTATTCTTCGCATAAACAAAAGAACAAAAGACACTCGTATTATCAGCTTTGGACCAGACTTGAGCATGAATGACTTGATCTGTTTGGGACAAAATCATGACATCCACAACATCACTATTCCATCCTAGAATAATTCTTATACCCCGATCACATAACCCCCCATTAGACGTCCAACTCCACTTTCTAAACACATTTTTAAAAAAACTCTGGCCAGATTAGCAACTTCCACATGAGATTCTAATATAGCACAAACAGAAACTTTGTTTTCTGAGGGAATTACACGAACCTCACTTTGTTTCAGGGGTCGGTTCAAGCCCCTTATATTCCATGAAAGAATACTATCCATTAAGACCGATATGACCGGGAGTGCTTGCCCCCTCAATAACCTCTTCATGGTTATCATTCCTCATAAACTTGGCCGTTTCCATTGGTATAGTCTCCACCACCTCCTCAACGGTATTAGTGTGCTTCCCATTGTTTTTGTTCACGCTTTTCCTTAGCTCATTGTCATCCTCCAACTCCTGACCATCTATCCTCGATAAAGCCTCAAACGAATTCCTTGTTTTGACATCATCCGTTGTCTTCTTGTTCACGTTAACCTCCTTTGTACCAGAAGTAGTCGGGTCATATTTATTGATACGTGGTTGAAAACCGGTGCTCGTAATCGTATAACTTTATGTTTTTATATGAGTTTTAATTTTGAATGGCCTACTTTTAATTAGATTTGTGTTTATGCAGGTTTGATGGAGTTTAAGGGCTTTTCGGGAGCTTTACAAGTAATCGAGTTGAAAACCGAAGCATGAGGATGCGTTACGAATCAACCGGGAGTGCAAGAAGCGAAAATCGGAGAAGTGGGTTAGAGAGCCCATCGCCGATGGGTCCAAGGCCGTCGGCGACGCCCCCTTAAAATGCCCATAGGCCACTTGTTCCCGTATCCAGTGATTTAAACCGTCGGCCAGTTTCAAGGTCTAGAGAGCCCGTCGGCGACGGGGTGGGACCCGTCGGCGACGGGTAGGGATTCTTCAGAATGCGACATTTATGTATTATTGGTAAAATTCGAGTTTCATTGGTTGGTGGGGGATCCAATTAGGGAGTTACACTCTTGTTGGAGTTTAAAAACATATCTTAGAGCCAATACTCAACACCATTCACCTACCATTCCATCTTCTTGATCACTACATCACCCAAATCAATCTCTTCACCATCAACAATCCATCTACACAATCAATTCATCAAAACCCTAATTCTCCATACTTCACCATTACCAATCATTCCACAAACCCTAATCATCCACCATTCATTCATCCATCAAGCTTCAAGATGTTCTCATTCACGTTCCAAACATCCGGTGATCAAGCTTCTTCAACCATGAGCGGCTAATCATCTCGGTTTCACCCCTGTGTAGGTAGTTGTTGATTTTAGTGTTTCGAATTGTTCTTGTTTCATCTTAGTGACAATTTGTGTTTGGTTTTTGAAACTTTGGACAATAGTATCACATTTGTTACGAATTCGTGAATTGTCGAACGATGCTAAAAGTTATGACTTTGCGAAATGGTGATATGTGATTGTACATTGTCGTTGTTAGGATTTACTTGTGTTGATTACAAAGTGCCTTTTTGTCCGTTCTTCGGGACGTTGATAGCTAGTAGCACCTAAGTCACGGTACACTAAATCCGTTAATCGAATGCATTTGAGTTGAAACTAAAACTTGTAGAAATCCTAGGTTAACAATTACCGAAACCGGGTGTGATTCCTTTTTATCATTATTGTTCTAGTAACCATTTTTCTTGCAATCGTTAAGTAGTAGTCGTTAATCATTCTCATCAATTCATTTAGTTAAAAATCATATCTCTCAATTAAACGAAAACACAAAAACATTCTAGTAAGCTTCATAAATCGTGACATTTGTTATAATTCATTCGAATCCATACACAACCCACATACTCTTCGTGGTTCGACCCCTCACTACCACTAGCTATTTGTTAAGGGTAATTAGGGCATATAAATATTATCTTTGACCGGAGTGCGACAATCCGATCATTTATTCATCTTCGGCTTGTAAATAAATTTTGGCTTTTGTTTCTTTTGTATCACTCCCACTCGAGCCGTCTTCGGGTAAAACCCTCCTCATCAATGACCACTTGCTTCGCTTTTTATTTTCATTCTTACCACACGTTTGGTCATTGTGGCCAAAAACACAACGAGCATATTTGAGGCTTCCATTCATATTCCACATTCACTCTTTCAGTAATGTATCCATCATCATCTAACTTTGGTATTGCAACCACAATATGGTCTTTAAGTTCATTATCAACACTTATTTCAATCAATGCCCGAGCAAAACTACTCCTTCCCCAGTTCTCCGTGCACATATCAGCTGTATAACCATCCGGTCGTTTTGGCACACCTATCTTGGATGCTAATAAGCTAAGGTCGTCATTGGTGTAGACCGCAATGGGAACATTATGGAGTTTCACCCACATCGGAACTGATTTAATACCCTCTTTCTTAAGACTAACTGATGTGGACCATACATTTAAGAACAAAGGCACCTTCCTAATCATCCATGGCCCCCTACCAACACTTTAGCCATACCCTCTTTTGAATCAAATTTAAAGAAAAAGAAACCATCCGAATTCATCATGAGTTTAACAAACCCATACTTAGCCCAAAAATTCTTAGCATAATATTCCACAACAAGATATGGTAACCGATTACCCAGAAAATATCCATATAGAACATTCACAAACTTTTCCTGAACCTTGCGAATTAACTCACGAGGTATGACAACATCAGCATCAGGATTTGTCTCAGCCGAATCCAACCTTCTGAAGTTAACTTCCCGTTTCGTTGAGGTGGTATTCTTAACCCTATCAGCATATGACATCATGTTTGCACTCTGGCTATGCCCCTCATCCTTTGTGCGATCGGATGAATCACTTACCCCTTGGACCGGAACAAAAACCTTTTCCAGCTCATCAATGATATTTATCACTCTAGGCTCCTTCTAAACAACACCACGTCTAGGCATAAGAGGATTACCATCAAAGTTCAATGATCTGCCGTCATAACTCTTGCCCAGCGATGAAAGTTTACCTCGATTCTCCTGAGTTTCCGTCTGCTTAACAAAGACATCCCCATGCAACTTTTTCGTAAACGCCTGAAACCCAATGTCCTCCAAACTCCGATCCCTATTTCTCTCGATGCACACAGATTCACGTAAAAACAGCCCAATCACTAGAAAACAATGTACACATGCAAAAAAGAAAGCTTATAAAACCCTAATCCTTAATACCCTAGGATCAATCTTCAATCCTTCACTGATTAAACAGGCGTATCAATCTAGCTAAATTAAACTCAGTTAATCGCAATCAATAACAGCCAATTTAATAAATCAGGATTTCGTATTGATTTCTAAGGCGGCGATTGAAGAAAACAAGCAGGAACCCTTGTTTCAAATCGATCACTATTGCTAACTAGTTCGTACTAGATGTTTGATAAATCAAATCTCTAATAACAGACTGTTATACAAAAGATCACAAAGAAAAAGCTAGGGTTTCATGAAGAACTGAAATCGCCTAAGGAGAGAGAATCAACCAAAGAGTTTATTAACAATAAATACAAAAAAAAAATCAATTATAGGTTCGGTTTAGCTTATAATCGAACCGACCTAAAACATTAGCACCATACACTTTCAAGATAAGATTGGATCCCTTAAATTAAAAAGATTTATTTGGCCTCTATGAGTATTTTTTTACTAAAAAAAGATACTCTTTTAACTGCTTTATCATAACTTTTGCCTCTAAAACATGTTTAGATTTGTCTATCTTTTATAACCCGGGGTAATCTGGCATGACCACGACTTCCTCGAGCTGCTTAAATATGCTTATTCACTCAGCGCACAATGCTGCCCGTCAGCGTCGTTTATTAAAATGCCTTTACAAATTGCAGATAGATATGACTTAAACAAAATACAACAATTTTAGTGACAAATTTGCAGACCATGTCTTCATTGCAAATATGGAAACCTAGTTTTCGCTAACTTTCCAAAAAGTAAGTAGGTCAGACATCAAGTAATCAGAAAGCAGTTTAGTCATCAGTTGTAATTAAGCACAGTCATTAAGCATAAATCAATATTAATTAAACGTACGGATGCATGCAAAATTTGACAGTTGTCACACACTCAACCAACCCGACCCGTTTTGACTTGTCCCAAAATTACTCATTTAAATCACGCTGAAGGACTGAAAATCCTAGGGTAATTTTGTGGAAACGTGTTTGGACCAACTCTGATACACTTGAATGTACAATTGATTGCAGATCTCGTATCTTGTGCGGAATCCAAGTACGAGAGTGGATTGAACAAGAACAAGTAATTATAATATGATTTTTATTGATTGATTGACAATACAAAACCACGAAAATCACTTGGACAGAGTAACAGCTCTCAAATCCAAAAGTTCTCTACAAATGAACAAGACATGAACCTATTTATACTAGCAGTTGATCCGCACAGAACATGTATTCACGGATGAACACCCTTGTGCGGATGGACTCTCATGCGAACCTACCTAAATGCGGATGTGCAGGAATGAATCAACCTACCTACGGACCAACTAGTGCGGATGAACATGCGGACCAAACAAACCCTAATCTGCCGTATATTGTTGATTCGCGCAGACCTGCGCACGCCCATCCGTGCGAACCTACTTATCTAGAATGTTTAACACTCTAAAGTTTGTCTTGTTCTAACGAATTATCTACGGTATAATATATTCGACACTGAAGCATGTGATTGACGGAAGCGATAGACATAGTGCATTCACAGACTCCCCCTTGGATATTGTTGCAGTCAATCTCGTAGCTAATCTTCATCATCTCTGAGTCTTTACAAATCTTTGACACTTCAGAACCACATAATCCCTTTTGCATCTTGATTCATCAGCTCCCCCCTTTCATCAGACTCTCTCTTCAGCTCCCCTTGCTTTGAGCTTTTAGAATCAGTACCTGGCTCACTGAGTATCTGTATATTTGACAGTTCAAAACACTTGTAAAATTTTCTTTCAATTTCAAAATCAGAAATCTGGCTCTCTCTAAACTTTATTTGACAATTAAACTTATTTGAGATTTCCAGGATCAAGAACCTAGCTCTTAATAGGATTCATTTGACAGTTAAAACTATTTGAGGTTTCCAGGATAACCTAAATCTACTCCCCCTATTAAATAACTTCTATCATACTAAATTCAGAATTAGATTTGACTTTAAAGTATCCAACTTCACAAACCCTCACATATAATCAAGTTTAACTTAATGACCTTGATTCATCTGATTATCTACCAAGTTCAAATTAATAACCTTGGAGACAATTTCAAATTGTTTTTGATTTTTTAATTAAAAACCTTAAGTTCCAACTTAATGAACTTGTTATTTTCTGAGACATGCTCAGCGTACTTAGAATTTGACATTCAGCTTTCCAACATCGGTTGTCGAAACATAAGGTGAAACAAAATCTTTTTGTGTTTTACAAAGTTTATGCTAAAACATACCTAAAATCTTTTTGTGATTTTTCTTTAATGAAATGCAATAATGAAATATTTACAGACATATTTTTGTTGAGATTGCGACGGAGGATCATATTAGTATTATGAAAAATTACTAACACCGTTTATGTATATAAACTTTAAGTTTTAAGCGATTCACTTAGATTGTCAGTATACTGATCCACTTAAATTTTCACACAAACTTCAATTGATTCAAGATATGAGATCAGTGTTTTAAGAACTTAACTTATTCGCGTGTCCCACCTCATAATATACTTCCGTATCAAGATTCCCTAGATTCAGTCTTACAGTTGAATATACCTAAATGATATCTGTCTCTAGGTTAGTGCGAAGCCTTGAGAGCTCAGGGTAGAACTTCCATTCAGTCAAAGAGATGAAGGCTCGACTTAAGGTGTGTTCCATTTAGGAATCTTCTTTACAACTGCACTTGATATATATCTTTCGATATTTTCTCAATTTTTATGCAGATGGAAAGTCTTAAGCGCAAAAGCATTATACAAGGTCTAGTCCATTGCTGACGCAAAATCAGAATACCAAGTATAATACCCCAGATATCAATAAGTATAAAGACCTAATATCTCATAATCAGGCAACCTCTCAAACGAAATTTCAGAGTACTAAGTCCATATATCCGAGAGATGTTCCCCACGAGTTAAGAAAGTTATTGATTTAGGTTTATATCTAGAAATCAATTTACTAAATGTGTAGAAACCTATTGGCATATCATCAGTGAGACCGTTTATCACATTTTAACTTTCCATTTCTTTAGCATGTCGTGATTGTCTTACTGATGTACTATCATTTCCTCTTTTTACACAAAACTCTTTTGAATTTTTCATGTTTTTGACATTTTCAAATGTTTTTGTATTTTTAAATTTTTTTATCTTAAACCATTTTTATCCAATTATTTGGAATATTGTTAAAAATAATATATTTTTAATTTGATTTGTCATGTATTTCCCACATATATATTTTCCAAGTATGGGTATACTTGTATTTGCGTATTTTGCCAAGTATTGGTAGTGTATTCTGGTATGTATTTATACGTATAGGAATACGTATTTTTTTGTATTTATTAAGTATTTTATACTTAATTTGTGTAAAATTTTCTGGAATATTATTTTTATACAATTAAAAATCACTAACTTTATATTCTTAAAATATACATATTTTGAGAGAATTTTTATAGAAAAATATTTATAAATTTTACTTGGCAAAAATAAGTATACTTTCATATATATCTTAAAAATAATATATTTTTAAGATTAAACTTAGAAATATATATATTTTTAGTTTTCACCAAAATAATATATTTTTGTGTTGTTTAAGAAAATATATATTTTTCTCTACTTCAAAAATAATATATTTTCTATTTTGACAAAATATGATATATTTTATAATAGTTGTAATAATTCATATTTTGTCGTTTCTTCAGTTTCAAAAATACCGTTTATCATATTTGTCGGGTTACGAAATTATTTCCGGAATATATATATAGGGGAAGGTTCAAATGAAAACCACTAGTTATTGTGAAAACTCGAAAACTAATTAAAAAAACCAAAAAAACATACAAAAATTTTTTTGCATACCAATTTTCGCAGGTTTATGTATATAAAAAAAATTTCAAAAAAAAAAATTGTAATGCACATGTGTAATACAAAATTTTTTATTTTTTTGAAAAAAAAAATTATATAAAAAAACCTGCGATTTTTTATAAAAAAATTGAAAAAAAAAATTTAGTGTGTTTTTTAGGCTTTTTTTTGTTAGTTTTCGAGTTTTCACAATAAAAGTGGTTTTAATTTGAACCATCCCCTATATATATATATATATTGTCTAAATGTCCTTTATCCGATTTGCCAAATTTTGGGTATAAGATATATATTTATTTTCTTGTGAATTTGGTAATATTTCATATTACAATTTTTTGTATTTTGATGTGTTATATTATTTTCAAGGTTTCTAATTTTAATATAACTAAATATATATTTTTCCTAAATATATACTTAGTCATTTTTCTTATAAAAAATTCAACATCTAATACTTGTATTTTTTATAACAAAAATTATGGCAAATTTTATATTTAAAACCAAGATCAAAAATTACTTTTAAACACTTGTTTAAAAATATTTTTCTAAGTGTTTGATTTTTACAAAAATTTATCCATAGTTTCCCCTTAAAAATGGAGGTTTCCATTCTTAATAGCATGTCATTTTCTTTTAAAAAATTCATCATCAATCAACAACAATCAACTTACAACTTACCATAAGACATTTAAATGCATTTTTACAATATGACATGAACTTGAAGTTTGTAATTTCTTGTAGTAATTTAACATGATGTTTAATGTGTTGTAATAACACTAAATCCATGGTTTTTATTTTATAAAACTCATTCTTATGAAATTTCATCCTTTACAACTTGTAAGATGATTTTTCAAAAACTAATTTTCTTAGTTTTTCATGACTTCCACATATCAAGTGTTCCATCTAACACTTAAAACAAGTTTTCTTTCTTTCAAAAATCAAACCATGTTAATTATTGAAGTAAACTTGAGTTTCTTGAAAATCTTATTTTTGAAATCTTAAATTTTCAAGACTTATCTCTTGTAGGATTCATCATCCTACACTAAATCAAACTCATCTTCAAGTTTGCGTTCAACATAAAGGATAATCAACATAAATTACTCAAGATCCATCCTCATACTTGCTAGATCATGTGTTAAATCATCATCTAGCAAGCTCCATATGGTGATCTACACAATACATACAAGTAATCAACAAACAAGTTTACTACATACACTTAAACAACTTTGATCTTCATGTTTTTAAGCTTTATGTTCATGTTCATGGTTATGTTTTGGTGAGATTCTTTAGATGACTAAGTTACATCTTACTTTAACCACTGTGATTAAGAGTAAAAACAAGATCAAAGAGGCTTACTACTAGCACTATGGCTAGGGAAGAACAAGAAGCAAGTTGATGAAGAAAAGAAGTGGATAATAGCTCCTAGAGATGGTCCTTCAAGTTCCTTTGCTTCCAACCTCCTTAGTTATGCTTGTAACACCTAAGAATGCTCTTGGATTACTTGGGAATGGATTGAAATTGAAGGGTTTATGAGGGGTGTTTGTAGCCGTGAGTTGTAGTAGGAGAGGAGAGAATTGAGTGAACTTGAATGGGTTAGAATGATGAGAGTTAGTGTCTTGTGGTTTTATTAAAATTACTTCCAACATCTCATTGTATGGAGGTTAATGTGCTCAATATCTAATCAACAAATCTAATAAAATAACCAAAAGAAATCAACTATGTGAGGCCCTTGTTGGACCGCCCACTTAAGGGGGGGGGGGGGGTCTAGTTTGGTTTCAACATCAAGTTACATAATTTGGTTAGATTTCAAGTGTTTAATATGTTTAGTGATTTTAAGATGTAATATGATGTTTAGTGATCATAACTAGCTTTGTAACATTAAAACAATGTTTCTAGTTAAATTTTGGTGTTTCGGGTAGTGTTCGGTTGTTCGTTTGGTTACCAGCTCGTTAAGGTGCTAAATTGCGCAGTTTAGTGTGCAATATGATATCTTTTTTGACCGTTTTGATTCCGGACACTTAGCAAGTTATTCTGGACACTTAAACCACATTTCTGCATTATATTTTGAGGTTAAAATGCTGAATTTTGCTGTTTTTCTGTAGAATTCTGCTGTTTTAGTGTGTTTCGGGCACTTTCTGGCACTAAAATCATCACTCAGAAGACATTTTTATAGTCCCTACTTTCCTACATAATTTATAGTGTAACTCTTGGTTTCGGAACTCATTCTGTGTTCTAACAACATCGAACTCTATTATATCTATCAAACTTGTATGCTCACCTTTACACTATGTGTATTGACTTTTACTTTAACGTATGTGGCAGGTGCTTCAGATGCTAGGATGCCTTGTTTGCTGGTGATGAAATCGAGGCTAGGAAAGGTCTAGAAACAAATAAACGAATTGTCTGTACTTGAAATCTGAGTTGTCGGAACAGAACAATTTGACTAGATCTTGTCTGTAATAATTATGTTACTTTTTTTGTCATGGTATGGGACATGATGATTTAAGTAATTGGTAATTATAGTTGTTATGGAAACTTCTGGACAATCTGTTTCGCTCTGTGCCACGCCCCGATGTTTCCGCCATCGGTTGGGGTGTGACATTTGTATCTACATTTTGAACCAAGTTTCATTAAAAACGGGGTAGGTTTAAATATATTGTATTTTTATAATTTAATTATTAAACGGTTCCTAGGTCCGTTTAGGTAATTCATATTTCCAACAGTCAACTTACCCATAATTTATCCGTTTAATAACGTAAGTTTTTATATACTTTATTTTAAATTTTATAAATAAAAATTTTGAGTATGTTACATCCTCCCTACCTTGTTTTAAATCTCGTCCTCGAGATGTACTGAAATGTGGAGGAATATCTTTAGTTTGTTACTGATCCTAGTTCCTAAGTATATTCTGGTCCTTGCTTTGAATTTTGACCAGAACTATTCTCTATATTTTGAGATTCTTATCTTCTCAAGAGTTCTCAATGAAGGTAAAAATTACTCTTATTAGCGTAAGTTTTTAGATATTTTGTGTCTTAGCATAATTCTTAGTTACAGGTTTCTTAATGCGTTAATAATCTAAAGTAACGCAAGGGAAATTCTTATACTTTCGATGGCGTCCCAACTTAAAGAGTTCCTGTCGTTCATCTTGTCGCACGAATTACGAGACGGATGATCAAACGAAATAATGTTTGATATTGGAATTATAGATGTATACGAGAGATTCCTGATTATAAAATTATCATTGACACACCTGTTCGTGATTTATCCCTAATTGTCAATCATTATGGTCTTTGGATTTCCTCATAGATATACATATATATAATCATATATTTCACATACTGTAATATACACACCATTCATAAGGTCAATGTATTTAACAGATTCATATTTCCAAAAACAGGTCAGACATCAAGTCATGGTACTATTTAGGGAATTTCATTAACATAATATATACCCCATCTTACCCGGTCTCACCGGAGAGGTACCCCCATCTTACCCGGACAAGCTGGAGAGTCTACCACACCATACCCAGTCTTGCCAGAGAGGTAATTATCATTGTATTTCCCATAAATAGATTTTATCAAATCATGATTAAAAGGTCATCATTTATTATGGCTTGCATCAAGAAATAAGGAAATTAGTATTCTCATGATGGATCATATTCTAGAACCGAGTAGTAATAATAAACAAGAAATAACAGTGGCCAGGTGTTATCGCTTATTTATCCTACTTGCACTGTTCTAGTTATTAGGTTCAAGTCTAAATACTATTCTGGTTGTTACCAGTAAAGATCAATCTCCTAACTCTTTTGTTTAAGCATATATATTATTATGGTTGTGGCTTACTTTGGAAAGTGGAGTTTTGACAAAAATATCATTGTCTTCATTAACTCCATAGCTAGGTTTGTTGTGATGAGTATGTTTTATAGCTAATTCTATTTATGCTTGTACAACATTAGATTCCTTTGTAAGGAATGTTTTATTGAGACAGATGGTATTTAAAACATAACACGTTTCATTATTTATTTTTATATGACTTCATGTTTTTATAAGAATCACCAGTGCTATTTTCTCTTATGTTTATCTTCAGAAGATATTTGATTTTTATATTGTCTATACCATCAAGAGATTCTATTATGTATATACATGTGTATATTTATTATTTAGAAACAAAACAAAATTTTCAAATCTGTAATTTAATATTTAAACTTATGTAATACACACACACACACACACACACATATATATATATATATATATATATAATACTAAATTATTTTGTAATATCTTTAAATTATAAAAATACAATTATATATCCGATGGTACCAATCGTCAAGCTTATTTCCACAACTTTATTTACCTTTTTAGAAAAGTAGTATATTGAAATAAACTTCTGTTAAATTTATTGAATATAATATTTTGGAATTAAAGGATGGATAAATAAAAGTTTAAAGAAATAAATTAATCAAATATAACTTTCTGGATTTATGGGAACAATTTCATTTTTAACTAGTGGGTTGAACCATATTGGTTTAAAATAGTAAAACTTATCTCTTAATTTATTGTATATTATATTATTTATTCAAAGAAGTAGTAGGTAATACAAAGTTTGATGTTTCTAAAATTGATTCTAAATATATTAGATAATTAAATAATATACATGTATTAGAATATGTATGTATATCTCAAACAATAGTAATAGTAATTTGTTTAAAGATTTTACAATATTACAATTGTAATTTGATTTTTAAATAAAGCTATTTAAATGACAAACGTACTAAACACACATTTGAGTCAACTATTTTTATGTGGGGTTTCTATTTTAATTCTAGCTTGAAAAATGAATAATTAGAACGTTTAGGAAAATTTTAACGTGCCAGGTAAGACTATAAATAAATAAAACACTAAATTATTAATTAAGTCGAGTAAGAGAAAATGTTTTCATTTTGTAATATCTTTACTTCTAAAAATTAATTATCTACTTTTTTATGTGCCGATTGTACAAACCATCAGACCCATCTTTTTTTCTGCTTATATATATATATATATATATATGTATATAATACAAAAATTACTACTTTTATATAATATTCTAAATGATAGAGAATAAAAACATCATTATTTATAATATATATAAAATCTTTTGAACATACACTTTCTTTAAAGTATGTTGTAGTTTTAAATGTATAAAATTTTACATGCATCCTACGTAAAATAAATTTTAGTTTACATTATATACATGTATAGACATATAAAATATATAAACATTATTATAATGTATATATATACTTCCAATTATTAGTACATACAGTGTATAAAATTTTATTTTTCATGATTACTTAAACCATGCCATTTACAAAACTAGTCAGATTAATATTTTAAAAGATTATAATCTAAATTATCACTACGAGAGTTTATTTTATTCAATATAGTTTAAAATTTTAAATTCTAAGGTAAAGGTAAAGTGTTTTAGGTTAAAGTACTTAAAACAGACATTTGCTAATTTTAAGAACAACTTTCGTTTTTTTCAACTATAGTAGAGCAACCGAGGCTTCTATACTTATTATAATATTTTTGCTTACGACATCATTATATAAGACCAAAAAAGGTAATAAAACAATATAACACGTATTTAGATGAAATATAAGATATTATTAATATTTACTATTATAAGTTATATTATAATCATCAATATTGTACTAGGGTTTATATTTCAACTAGAGTTAATAAATATACTAATAATAAATGTACCAAATATCTTGTTATACATAAATCTGTAATATATAAACTTAGTCAATAGGTTAAAACATTTACTTCATAATGACCCTTTATTTACATTAATCAGTTTATATAATATAAATAAATTTATATATATACAATACTGATAACACAAAACCATTTTATTAAATAAAATAGTTTTAAATAATGTAGATAAAACATTAAACTTGTAATTAAAACTGTGAGTGCGGTACCTTAAATAAGTAAGATGACACCGACAAAATTTCTGCCGCGATATACGTAGTATCTCTACTAGTTTCATATAAATTTTGACACCTTTTATCAATTTAACTCAACATATTCTTTATAGCTAATTTTCATAATATCATTTCATAGACACCTTGTGACACACCACCTATCTACAAGCTCTCTATAAAACATTTAAATCATAGATATATTTATTTATTAAATATAATAATACTATCAAATTTTTCAACGAAAGAAAAAAATCAAAATTTTGATTGGCTATAGAAAAGTAACTTAAACCAAAATAAGAATACAGAAATATATCAAATATAAATATAATTTTGGATTTTATTAGGAGCTTGATGATGACTAACTTCTCATGATAACACGTTTTCTATATAGAAATTTTGGGTGGGTGTCACTTTGTTTATATGTTATGAGCTTTTCATGTTAGCGATTATTTGATATATAATATATCATAAAATTTAATATTAATAAAATATAACATTATCAATACATAATTGTTATATATAATGTCAAACACAATATAACTCTAAGCATCGACGGAACTACATAAGGCTCCGGGGGTCACCGAACCCTCCGATCGGCCAAACCCTCTTAATATGAGGATTTTTTTTAAATCTTGATTATTTTTGTGGTTTTGAGTCATTTGACCCTCTATTTTAGTAGGTATAGCAGTTAAAGTAATATAGAAGTGTCAAGAAAATATTTATTAATGGATTCTTTTAACAGTACATTCATTTATTTAAGAAGGGATCTAACTCAAGGTGGTAACCTAAGTTACTAATTGTATAAGAGTGTAGTATAATACATCTGCCTAGGTAGCCTATGGGTACATCTAATTATATCGGTTACTCATACTCTGAACTCAAAACATAAAAATCATTTAAGATTTATCTACACAGAATAACACATAAATTATTACATTAATTTCCTAACATAATGTTTAAGTTATAGGTATTAAAAGAACACCTAAATGGCTTAAACCAGTGGATCTGATACCACCTTCTGTCACAGCCCCCGACCCCATCCTGGGAGCGGGAGCCGTGAACCAGTCAGATGGTATCGGTGTTTATTAGTTTGGTAGCGGAAATTTTAATCAGGACCGTAGTTAAGAAACATTTTTATCAGAGTTAAACACCAAAATGCTTAAAATAGATAAATGGGATAAAACCCAAGTTTTCTTTACAATACATTTATAGGGATAAACCCTAATTATTGAAAACATGATCTCTGGTAACTTTTATAGCCACTCTTCTAAGCCTTCAGTGCTCTCCAGCTGGCTTCTATTAGCTTTATACTAAGTTACCTAAAACGCGTTTTAAAAAGTTTTATCAGCAAGAAATACTGGCGAGTGAATCCAAGTTTAATCAAAACAAGTTTTATCATTTTACAGTATTAAGGGCAATCCGACAATTACATTTGTTTATTTCTACTTTAATTACCACCTACGGTATTGCCAATCCTAACTTGTGGTAATGTTACTACTCACAGTGTAGTAACAAATTTGGTATACAAAACCCCAACATACCGATGATAATTATAAAATAGAAATACTCAATCACTGTTAAATATAAATGAAAACTATTGAGGTTTTGTAAAAATAGTTTACGAAAAGAAAGATTACTCACATTGTTGTTTTAGATAATTCCTGGTGACTTCCAGGTTATAATCTATTAAATTAAACAATGCAAACACGTTAGTAAGATAACCCAATTTACATTAGTTATACCCTTCCCCTGAGACAGAATTCCAACGACTAAGTCAGGCAGAGCCTTGACATGCGTTACGGAGCTCTAGATCAATCGGGCAGAGTAACTAATACGTAAACGGGGGTTATAATACTTACAACGAGGCAGAGCTTCGCTTTTTAGGGTTATAATATCCCAAGGGTTTAGACTATCAGAGAGTTTGAAAGCAGAAAGGAAAATGAATGGCGACTGAATGAGGCCTGAAGCCTTTTATATAGGCTGGTCGAGGGGTCCCTCACGCCCTGCGAGGACCACCTCTTTCTCCTTCGTGCCCCGCGAGGGCCTTAATGGCGGCTGTAGGCTTGTCGAGTCACATAGTAGCCTTCACACGTAGCCAGACACGTGGCTGACCAGGGTGTCGCCTAGTGTCACTAGGTCGCGGCCCGCGACAGACCCAGAGTAATGGGTCGCGCCCCGCGAGAGAGGGTAATTATTATTTTTATTTGATTTTTGATGATATTAGGATCAAACGGGTTCAACTAGAGGTCTCCTCGTATAATTTTTGGCATAACTCCTGAGCTCTTAATAAAATATGCACTCGCGTTAAGTATAGTAACCTAATTCAACTTTATCCCTACGACATGAGACATAACCCCAACGTACTTAGTCGGGCAGAGCCTTGACATGCGTTGGTGGGTCCTAAATCAATCGGACAGGGTATTGATTCAGTGATCATGGGTTATAATACTTAAAACGGGGCATGGCTTTAAAGTATTATAGGTGAATTACTAACAAAAAATAGGAAAATTAAAATAGAGATGGAGAGAGTGAACGAAAGGAGGAAGGAAGCATAGGACGAGCAGAGGAAATTGTTGAACATCAACTCCTATTTATATGGAGGTTGAAATCTTGGAGCTCACGTATAAGTGTCCACGTACACTAAATTAATAATTGTCATGCACTCACGTCCATTTTTGAGTTAAATGTTAGTTAGATTTTTTTTTTAATTATATTATTATCACATACGTAAGTTATTATTATTATTATTATTATTATTATTATTATTATTTTATTATTTTATATATTATAATTAATTTAGGTGCTTCACTTATTTGGCTTGTATAACTTCTAAAATATGACGTTTTATAAAACAATGAAAATGTCATTAGAACGAGAATATTTGTATCTACATTTTGAACCAAATTACATTAAAAACGGGGTAGGTTTAAATATATTGTATTTTTTATAATTTAATTATTAAACGGTTCCTAGGTCCATCTAGGTACTTCATATTTCCAACAATCAACTTACCCATAATTTATCCGTTTAATAACGTAAGTTTTTATATACTTTATTTTAAATTTTATAAATAAAAATTTTGAGAATGTTACACACACAACGGTTCATGTCCCACAACGACTCCTTCCCCATGCAAGCTCCAGCAAATAACCTAACGATCTGCAAAGCATGTGGTAACGTGTCAACAAAAAGGTTGGCGGGTTCATAGTTGGTTGTCCGTGTCACACCCCTAAAATACCACATGCGGTTGTCCGTGTGACGTACCAGGATCCAGCCACCAATCACATTGAACTATAATAAATATTTAAGTAAAATATTTCATTCATTTCGTAATATAATTCCATTACATAGGTTAAAACCAAAGTAAACGTTCAGCGGAAGCATATTGTAAATCATTAATCATCTTTTCAAAACAAGTGTTCACAACCAGTGAAACGTGTATCCAAGAGTCTCGACCCATGACCACTCCAGCCCTCCCAGATAGCAAGTTCCAACCATGAATCTAATGACATGCAAGCATGCAGACAAGTGTGTCAGACGACGCTGGTGAGTTCAAAGTTTGTTAACACGTTTTAGTTACCAGATATAAATATAATTCAATGATTTGATGTTGTTATTAACTCGATTACCGCAGATGGCTCTAGATTTATTTTTCAAAACCCCAATGCTCTATCACACATTGGTCAAGTGGTTAAGGTAATTAGTATATGTAAGGGGACTTAATGATAGAAATGAGTGTAATAACCAACATCCCAATAACCCGACGTTCCTCCCCGGAATGATTACCAGATGTCCCTCCCCGGGACGCATGCTTGGAGAAAGAGTAGTGAACTCACCTTGGTTTGCTCGGTTTGTTTAGTTACCCGTTTCCAAGTTAATCAACCAACCCTAACGTGGTTACCAATGAAATCAGTTTCGCAATCAATCAAGTCACGTATATCCAGAGTTTGCACACATAGCAAAGATCATTATGTATCAGTTAACAGTTACTCAATCACATTCAAGTCACAACTACATAAGACTCTACTGATTAAAGGTTCTGTCACATAACAGCAGCCTTCACGGCGAAAGACCTTACCGGCGAAAGACTTCCATGTTTCGTCGTGAACCATCTCGGCGAAAGACTAATATGTTTCGTCGAGATGAGGTGTAGCGAAAGACTACTGTGTTTCACCATAACCCTAGTCAGACAGTTATACTTTCTTTCATCCAGTGGTATACTACCCAGTTTATCAATACCCAAACAGATCTAACAACAGATCAAATGATAATCACGCATACTACTAATGAATAATCATCATTCATACAGATCATAACAGTTTAATCAAACAACACATCAATTGATTACGAACCCAAGATCAAGCATATACACTCATTGACCACAAGATCTAACCATTGAAATTAACATGAACAAGCATCGAAATCATTCATCCATCTTAACTGCACTATGTCGTAGATGAAACCCTTAGTTTCACATAAAGTTAACACACAAATACCCCAATCGAATTATACTAAGACATATGTTTTTCATCACCACATAGGGTTTCGGTTAACGGTCATCGTTCATGAAATCATATTAATCAATCATCAAATATTCATAGTAATCAAGCGTAATAATAATGATGGGCGCTAACCAAGATACCGAGAACGATAAGTTTGATCGGTATTGAGAGCTTCGAGAACTCAAAGTTGTCGCCGCACAGAAGAGATAGTTCTAGGGTTTTCAATTGGTCAGTTATGTGACGAATAACAACATTTCTACGTAATATACTCGCATAAGTGTACTGGGCCCTTACTGGGCTTCGAAGAAACCTGGGTCGACGAAAGACCTATCTTTCGTCGAGCATGAAGTCGACGAAAGACCTATGTTTCGTCATGTTGGGTGTGGGACGAAAACCTTAGGTAAACATGTTCTCAAATTCTATTGGACCAACATTTCAAACATTAATGCAATCTGATAATAATCTTCAATGAATCACGTGATTTGGGCCCCTCAATCTGATTCTTTCACATGCAAAACAATATGAATGTTATACTATGATTGGGCCGCAGAATGTATTGTTCAGATCACACACATGGTCCGTCAACATTAATACTTGAGATGCTCAAACAAAATTCTTATTGGACCGAACAAACTACTAACTTTCAATTTTGAAAATGGCCGACAAAGTTAAATCAGTGAACACATGGGCTGCAGTGAAATGAAAAATATAATTGGGCCGCTGCATTTGATTTGCATGTGATGAATTTATTCTTAAGTTTTCATACTCTTTCACTAATCAATAACATTACACAATTGCACAAATAAGTTCACTAACTATCAAGACTTCAGTCTTTCAAACAATCTCACATTACATAAAATAAAACTAATTGTCAAAGCAGAATTACGAACTTGAAATCTTGGGTTGTCACAGTCCGTTTTAATGTTGTTCCTAAAACTATAAGTTGTTTCGAAAACCAAAAGTTACCAATTTCCATGTTCTCACAACCATATACCGTGGGGGCTACCCCATGTTGTAAACCACTAGACCCGTTACCATATCGACTACTGACTTAAGTCATGTTTATGTGCCCTGCGTCAATGTCTATCATCATTGACTAGTGCCCAAGTAGATTAGTCCACTCTCGTCCTCTACGGCACGGTGTGAGGCTTGTCAGACCTAATAGCGCTATTTAACTAATGACCCGTTCACCAATGGCCCTACGATTAAGTCGATATAAAAATGAGGGACTTCAGATAGAGTTTTGTCTAGTAAGTTTAAGGTTGTCCTACCCAAGGAGGACTGAGGTACGTATTCTACCCAAGGAGAATACGCAAGTTGCATCCCACCTAAGGGGGATTGTTGTTAGTTAACCCATTCCCAAACCACCGGGAATCCTTACTTAACCCATTCCCAAACCACCGGGAATCCCATGCTTTGACGAAAGTGTGAACTCACCTTTGGTTGCTCGGTTGGACTCTTAAAATAGCTAACAATCAGGGTTGGTCAATCATGTCCTAGTATAATTACCACTTAGTCCATTAGTGGTTTCAAATAGAGCACAAAGTTCCTACACGCATCTACCACATAACATGCACCCACTTTGATAGTTCACGCCCATAAACACATGCCACCTATAACTACTCAAGGGCAAACACACCATACTTCACATAACACTTTCTTTAACATATAACAAGTTGGATCATTATCAGATAACCTAACCGACATTTAGACACGCAAATCACTACTTATATTGTTTCAGCTTTAACATCCAAAACTGGTCTGTTTTCGGGTATTTTAATAAAATAGTTAACTTATTCCAAAAATTTCCAAAATTTTACAGAATGTTCTAAACAATCCAGATATCATTGTGTAAAAATCTCGGGATCCAATTCTTACCAATTATTTTATAAAAATCATTTACCGGCTGCAATCAGATTCGTCACTTTCTGACTGCAGTCCACGGAAAAATTCATGTAAAATTCATCGTAAGTCCGATTGACGAAATTCCTGTTGGGGAATTACAAAGACCGTGGCCATCTATAGTACAAATTTCATGACCTAACTCTATACAGGTTTCAAGTTATGATGAAAAACATAACACACATTTTCTGCAGAAAAAAACGCAGCTTTTGCTGCTGTACAAAACGGACCTTTAAAAATAGAAAACGACCTCGAAAAAATATGATTTCAGTACCATTTGATTTGTTTTTCGAAAGCATATAATTTAGACTTCAGAAAATTAATTTTTCGATTTATAACGGTCCGTTTACAGCCAACTTCGAAGTTAGCTGTTTTCATCAATCAGCATGCAGTTTTCACATTTAAACAACACCAAAACGCGTATAACTACTCCCGACCCTTCCTCGTAACATCTAACAGCAGGTTAATCACCCTTTACCATCTAACCACACCAATAATCACAAAACCCTAGCCATAACACATCATGATTTTTCACAAAAACGCAGCCAATGATCATTTAGGCATACAACTATCGATTACTTCAACAAATCGCATACTTAACCGAAACAAATCATCTAACATCAAAACCCTAGCATGTTAACTAAAAATCACATCCATGTTTCTACAAAAATCACACCAAGAATATCAATCCAAATCAAGAACACTAACCTTGAAGCAAGAGAAGGGATTATATAACGCGATATCCACTTCGCAACGGTTCCATCTAAGAAGAAACCCTAAGTCTCTCTCTCTAGCTGGGCGATTTCTGTTCTTCATGGTTCCTTAGATTTTCTTCGTGATTGTATGTATAACAGTCTGTTATTAGAGGTTTGATTATTCAAGCTTCTATTACGAACTAGTTAGCATTCTTGACCGATTAGAATCTAGGGTTTCTTGGTTTTTTTCTCAATCGCCGCCTGACTTTTATGTGTGATTCTTTCGAACTGTATAGAATTCTTGGTCTGTCGGTCCTTCTGGTAGGGCAGAAACCTTGACTTACCAGGTTCGCTATATGGTTTAGGAAGATCCATGGGATAGGGTTTGCTAGATTAGGGTTTCCTTCTGTTTTCGGTTCTTTCTTTTGTATCGCTGGTGGTGTGGTTTCTTTGTGCATGGTTGTTTGTCTTGATTTCTAAAGGAGAGAGTTGTTTAATCCCGAATGGATGATCGTAAGAAATCGGCTGAGAATGTCCAGGATGATCGTGGTAAACCTCCATTATCTGTCAAGGGCATAGCTAGCCGAGTGGTGAATATTGATGGTAATCCGGTGCTCCCTCGTCGTGGCACAGTTTCTGATCCCAAGAAGATTAACATTATTGATGAACTTACCAAGATTACTACTCCGGTTAATAACAAGGAACGATCGGAGAGTGAGGGTTTGGGGAATAACCAGGACGGTCAAAAAGGGGTTCTGGGTGCCAAGTCTGATCATGGTAGCACATTGAAGTCTATGTCATACGCTGATTCGGTTCTAGCAAACAAATCCAAAAAGGTTAATTTTCGATCACTTGCTAGTGTAACTGAGCATGACGGCTGTGATGTTATCCTCCCGAGGGAATTTGTGCGAGTAGTGCATGATAAGATGGCAAATACCCTGTTTGGTTATTTTCTAGGGGATCGAGTGGCTTATCCAGTCGTGGATTACTTTGTTCATAATAATTGGAAGAAATATGGAGTCCAGAAGTCTATGATGAACGCTAATGGTTTCTTTTTCTTTAAGTTCTCGGATGAGGCTGGTATGTTGAATGTTATGCAGGATGGCCCTTGGATTATTCGGTCACAACCTCTGTTCCTTAATGTCTGGAACCCGACGTCTAAGCTGGAAAAAAAAGGAGGTCAAAAAGGTGCAGATTTGGGTTTAAATACATGATGTTCCGATTGCCGCGTATACGGAGGATGGGCTTAGTATGATTGCAACTACCATCGATGAACCAAAACTACTAGATTCGTACACAACGTCGATGTGCATGGATATGTGGGGGCGTAGTAGCTATGCTAGAGCCTTAATAGAGGTATCGGCTAATAAGATTTTAAGAGAAGAGATCACCATGGCAATTCCTGAACCTAAGGGGGAGGGATTTGTAAAGGAGTCTATGTCTGTTGAATATGAATGGTATCCACTTCGGTGTGCCCAGTGTTGTGTTTTTGGTCATTCAGATGACTCTTGTCCTAATCAACCAACGAATCAGGGTAATGCACGGTATGCGGACAAGGTTGTTAAGCAGGCTAATCAAGGAAAACGTCCTAACAAGAATCCTATGGTCGATGAAGAGGGTTATACAGGGGTTCATGGGAGGAAGATAGCTAGAAAAACTGGATTTCAGGTAAATAAGCCTAAACCCAAGTTCGAATATAGGCCACTTGTATCCAAAAAGAAAGGTGAGCCGAACACGGGGGCGACTTCGTCGAGGTTTCAGTCTTCGAATCCATTTGATGTTCTTAATGAACATCACATGAATGTTGAAGATGGAGGTAATGGTTCAGGTGCTGGGCAAGTAGACTTGGAGGATGAGGAGGTGGTAGAAGTTTATAATGACAAAAAAGGGGCAAGCACTCCTTCTATGATGGTTAACGATGGTTAGTATCGCATCTTGGAATATAAGGGGGTTGAGCCGCCCCATAAAACAAACGGAGGTTCGTCAGGAAGTGAAGGATTATAATTTAAGTTTGTGTGCTATTCTTGAATCCCATGTTGATGTGAGTAATCTTGGTAAAGTTATTGTCTTTTGGTAGCCTCTTAATGACCATTCAGATGCTACCTCTTAATGGTTTAAAACCTCTGAATGAATAAGAGGTAACCTCAAGTCTGAATGGTTAAGAGGTAACCTCTGAATGGTAAATCATCACATGTCACATTCTTCTACCTTCTCATTGGTGAAATTCTTAATGGTTCCATTAAGAGGTAGCCTCTTAATGACCATTCAGAGGTTACCAAACAGCCCCAAAATGTTATTTAGCATCAGAAGCATTCTTTCGTTCCCCCTTTGCACCAACATCTTTAGAAGATTGGTCTCTCACGTCTTTCATTTCATCTTCCAACTCAACACTCTCCCCATCACTTAACTCAACACTATTCTCCATTACATTTGATGCCTTATGAGAAGACATCCTACAAATTAATAAATTAAGAAATTAGTTAAAGCTAGAAGAATTACAGGTTCAACAGTAAGTAGTAACTAATGACTCTTCAGTCAAAATAACTTTTCAAACAAATTATATATCTAATACATTCATACTGTATGTTATCTGCAAGACATCTTCAGTACCAATAAAAACCGTAATTTTCACTTTCATTTTAATTTTTTCATATATTTAATCTCTCTAAACAAATACAAGAATGCCTCTATTCCAAGAGGAAACAAAAAGATATACTAATCATTCACCAACTTCAAAATCGACCAAAAAAAATCAGAAAGTCACATTTAAATCTATAGCAAACAGAACATATAAACTAATTGATAGATTTTCAATGCACAACATAACCTAATTAACTTTGCATCCAAAAACTGTGATGAAGAATATTCTACAAAATCAAACCTTGAGGTTGTGCGTTTTGCTTGACCGGCGGACGGTTGATGGTCGGCGGACGAGGGATGTGGCCGGTGGAACTGGATGGCCGGCGGCTGGGGACTTGAGAGTTAAGTGAGATGAGAGATAAGAGATTAGGGTTTTTTTAACTGAAGATATGAAGACAGAAGACGTGAGGATTTGGATTTAGGGGCTGGATATGCTGCTACATGTTTATTATATTTAATAAATATAATATATATATATATAACAAATATAATATATATAATAATAATAATAATAATAAATTCGATCGAAACCAAACTAGCGATGAGCGAGCGTACCTATGCTCGTGCTCGGTTCGTTTTTAAACCGAACCGAGCTGCTCGGCTCAGTTTTAACCGAGCAAGGAATCGAACGAGCAAATTTCCGAGCTTTTTCGAATGATCGTCGAACGATCTTCGAGCGCCGAGCAGTTTGGACATCCTTAATCCCAGATTGTCTAGAGAAGCGCTTTTATCATGTGTCATATTAGAGAAACATAATTTTACAGACGATTTAGATAAACAGAGAATACGTTACGAGATTCTTCGAGAATTAGAAAAGGAGAAAATATGAACTACAAGGGTGCTGGTCTTTTCTCCCACTGTGCAAACTTGAAGAATCTCACCATAACACATTGTAGACAGGTGGGCTTGAAGATCCGTGGGCCCTATTGTTGGATCTGTGACTCCATGGAAGATGTGATTAAGGTAAGCGTGCCATAAAGTTGCATCTGATTTTTAAAACATTCCCACTGACACAATATTTTAAAAATTGAGAACCACATA